>PVJI01007572.1:0-77227 GCA_004026765.1 Micronycteris hirsuta
GATTATTCTCTCTAGGGTTTATTGTGGTTCTGTTTGCTTGTTTTCAGTGACTTTTCAAAACTAATTCTGCAAAATTAGCATTCTTTGTCATTTGTGGCCACTAAGATATTTCCTTGATTAGTATCCTGGTCAACTACAGGTTTATAGAGATTTCCTTATATGCCTGGAACCAACAAGTCTCCTATTCTTTGCCAAGGTGCTCAGTGTGTTTGTATTGAGGCATGACTTCAAAATTCAGCCAGGCAATTTACAAATCTCTTATTCTTCTCTTTTTACCTGTGCAGAACCTCCAGTCTGTCAGAAGTGAGGACTTACAGGGCCTTTTAGATTTTTCCTTTGTATGTACATGCACAGCACGCTATATATGTGTGTGGCTTTCTAGATTTCCAGGTATTAGGAATTTTCCAAGCCTGCTATAGATATCTCATTACCCACTCTTTATTTTTAAGCTTTTTTGTTACTCTATTGTTTGTTCCATCTGTTATTCAAAGCTTCAAGAAGCCATAATATTAAACAATTTTTGCTGATGGTTTTCAACAAATTTCTATAGGCAAAAAGTATTCAGTGTACCATTAGTTAAGTTACATAAAACAAGGTCTTTCAGAGAACTATCAGGCATATAAAATTAAGACATTCTGCCCCTTCCAGTGGCTGCTAGGCTGCTTGTTTTCACCATAACTGTGAGCTATTTGTTGTCAAAGCTAACATGGTGCTTGGAAATGAGGGTGAGGAAAGAGCAAGTTAAAATGCCACAAAGTTTGCTTCAGCTATTTTTTTCTTGAATAAAAGTCCACTGCACTGTTGGAAGTCTTTGGTTAACTTTCAGAGTCTTGAAAAGTTTATTTTAACCATTTATCCCAATGTTCCATTATTATGCAGAAAAGTTTTGAACATTCTTACTTTACCATGTTTTCTGCTCATGAAACTCTAAAGAGCCAGGGAAACTTTGCCCATATGAGTCTTTGTAGAATGATAAAATACCTCGGTAATTACCTAATGTGTGATACTTACTATAATGAGGAATTCACAAAGATCAAAGGCCAAAGTCTTTTTGCCTGTGTTCACTGTGGGAGGGGTTAGCAATTTGTCCTATCAGAAAGTAGAAATTCCCTGATAACTGTATATCACTATGAGTAATGATCTGATAGCTTATGTCTTAGAGAAAGTAAAGAAACTAGGGTTTTATAAATAAAAAAAAAATGAAGCACCTGGAGATTGTGACACTCTCCTAATCCTGTATACCAGTGGAAAAGCCAAAATTAGCTCCTGGTTAATTTTAGACCTGGTTTTGACAGAATATTTACTCATCATTATAGAGCCAGAGATTATTGCCTAGGAAAGAATAAAAATGATTTGCTGTGTGGGGCAAGGAGCTCCTCAGTGTTTTTGAGATTTCTCTTCAATACAAAGATAGCAGAATTCATATTTTTAAGAAAACAAAACAAAATCTATGACATTTTGAAGTTGGTGGTCACAAATAGCATAATACCCAATAGGTCTGACCAAGGATATCTTCATGAAAAGTACTTCAAGGAAATAAAGACAGAAATGGTGTCTATCAAAAAAATTGTTAATACTAATAAAATATCGATGGCTTAAAAATAAAAATGCAATTAGTTTGATTGTAAATAACTACCTCACCTTGATTTAATATACTTTACTAACAGTAAGTTTGGGATCTTATAGACAATTATTTGATTTTATGCCAATCTGAACAGTACTCTTGTTCTTTAAAAAACACAATTTTATGTCTTATAACCCTTTAGTTCTTGACTGGTACATTCATATCTATGGAAAGGTAAAATTTTATCTGTGAGGTCTTAAAGTTGGGTGCTGCACTGATATAAGCAATTCATAAGGATACCAATACAGGATATAAATATAACTTATAGAAGGGCCTTTGTTTTCCTCCCCCTACCCCTCATTTTTTATTGTTTGACTACACCTCCTCTACCTCGTATAGTTCCTAGCCTACTTATACACACTTAAGGCTCCTCTAGTAGTCATTCAATGTTTTAGGAAAATGGCAAGTAACTGTTTTATAAAACAGTTAAGCACCCCAGTAATCATTGTTGTGGACAAAATCTACCAATGGATGCTAGAACTGTGTGGTGAAATTTTGTGAAGAAACAAGATTTACTTAGTTTTAAAGTATCTTTCTAACTTCTGGCCAAGACAGAGATGTAGGTGAACACACTGTGCCTCCTCTCACAACCAAAAGAGGAAAAACAACAATTTAAAAAGCAAAACAAACAACCAGAATGGACAGAAAATTGAACCGAGTGGAAGTCCCACAGCCAAGAAGTTAGAGAGGACACGTTCATCCAGACCGGTAAGTGGGGCGGAGCCAGGCAGAGTGTGCACAACGAGGCGGCAATTTGCCCGGAGTTTGGCGTGCCTGGCCAAAACTTGGCCTGTGCACTCAACGGAGCCTGCAGCCGGGGCACCTGGAGAAGCCTGAGGGAACCAGCGGGGCCGAGACTGGTGGACTGGGTTGTCCCTCATTCACATGCAGATAAACTGGAAGAAGGAGCTGGGGAGTGGAGCAGACCACACAACCCACCATCACGGGGAAAAAAAACCTTGGACCACCTACTGAAAGCACCTGCGGGGGTTGAGGCTGCCATGGGAGCAACTCCCAGCCTCAGAGGAGAGCTCATTGGGGGAAAGTGACTGGGAGCCGGCAGTGAGCGGAGCAAGCACCAGTGTTCCCTACAAGGCCCTGTCCCCAAAGGCAGCATCACAACACAACGACATAGGTTACCCCGCCCTGGTGAACACCTAAGGCTCCGCCCCTTAAAATAACAGGTGCGCCAAGAAAAAAATGGCCCAAATGAAAGAGCAGATCAAAGCTCCAAAAAAAAAAAAAATACAACTAAGCCACAAAGAGATAGCTAACCTATCAGATGCACAGTTCAAAACACTGGTAAGCAGGATGTTCACAGGATTCATTGAATCTGGTCACAAATTAGATGGAGAAATGAAGAAAACACTAAGAGAAATAAAGGAAAATGTACAGAGAACTAATAGTGATTGGAAGGAAACTGGGACTCAGGTAAATGGTATGGACCAGAAGGAAGAAACAAAAATTCAAAAAAATGAGGAGAGGCTTAGGAACCTCGAGGACATCTGTAAACATCCCAACATCCAGGTCATAGGGATGCCAGAAGGAGAAGAAGAAGACCAAGGAATTGAACACTTATTTGAAAAAATAATGAAAGAGAACTTCCCCAATATGGCAAAGGAAATAGACTTCCAGGAAGTCCAGGAAGCTCAGAGAGTCCCAAAGAAGTTGGACTCAAAGAGGAACACACCAAGGCATATCATAATTACATTACCCAAGGTTAAAAATAAGGAGAGAATCTTAGAAGCAGCAAGACAAAAGGAGACAGTTACCTACAAAGGAATTCCTATAAGACTGTCAGATGATTTCTCAAAGGAGACCTTGCAGGCAAGAAGGGGCTGGAAAGAAGTATACCAAGTCATGAAAGGTAAGGACCTACATCCAAGAATACTCTATCCAGCAAAACTTTCATTTAGAATGGAAGGACACATAAAGTGCTTCTCAGTTAAGGTCAAGTTCAAAGAGTTCATCATCACCCAGCCTTTATTATATGAAATGTTAAAGGGATTTATGTAAGTCATGGAAGGATATCAACAGGGGAGTGGGAGGTGGGGGGGAAGGGGGAAAAAGTACAGAGAATAAGTAGCATAAATGGTAGGTAGAAAACAGACAGGGGGAGGTTAAGAATAGTATAGGAAATGTAGAAGCCAAAGAACTTATGTGTATGACCCATAGACAAAAACTGAAGGGCGGGGAATGGGGGGTTGCATGGCAGAGGGGAATAAAGGGGGGGAAATGAGGCAACTGTAATAGCATAATCAATAAAATATATTAAAAATAAAATAAAATATTTAAAAAAATAAAGTCTCTTTCTAAAATATTAACTCCAAGTGCCCAAGGTTAACGTCACCAGTAATAAGACATATTCATATCACAAACTTATTAATGTGATGCAATGAGGACTCAGTATAATTTTATTGTAAAAAAAATAACTTCTTGCAAATCATGAGAAAACATTAGGGAAAACTAAATTGAGGAACATGCTAAAAATAAATTATCAGCACTTTTCAAAAGTGTCAAAGTCATGAAAAATAAGTAAAGACTACAGATGTGTTATAGATTGGAGGTGACTAAGGAGTAATAATCAGTAAACACTATGCGGGATCCTGGGTAGTAGATCAGAACAGAAGAAGGACCTCAGAAGAAAAAGTGGTGAAATTTAAATAAAGTCTATAGCTTAGTTAGTAGTATACCTATATTAATTTCACTGATTTGATAACTGTATAATAAATACTAAAAGTGATAACATTAGGGGAAGTTTACAAGGGGTTAGTAAGAACTCTTTATGTTATTTTTGCAACTTTCTATAAGTTTAAAATTATTTCAAAGTAAAAAGTTTTTTAAAATTATTGCACTCAATTTTTAACATTTCAAACAACTATTTTTGTCCCTTTAATAATTTTTGTCATCTATTCAAACACTTGATATTTTTGGAATAGTTTTCTAATGAGACTATGACTAATGCAGACTAGAGGTGGAAATACTTTGAAAGAAAATAAAAAGTATTATACCAAAGAAGGGTTTTATTCTCAAATTCTCATGTCACTGTTTCCAAGTTTACTTTATACCGTGTTTTGTATTTAAAATGTATTAAATGCTGGTGGTGGTGTTGTTGAACTAACAGGGTTTATAATAGGCATGGGATTTAACTTAGAAATTCTTCTTTTGAATATTATCTGGAATGCAGAGACCTGTTATTCACAGCTAAATGTTTAATTATATGGCTGAAATCTTATTCCTTGGGGTCTTCAGAATCTATTGCTTATAGATTACTTTAAATGCTTAAACATTGGGGCATTGGTTTTCTTGTGTATTCAATATTTAAGGTGTTTAAAAGCAAATGAGACATGGAAATTTCTTTTTTAAGTGGTCCATGTAATACTGAGTGTCATAATTTATAGGCGGCTATCAATATGGATAGTTTTGAAGATGACTTAGTTATCGCATCTAAGAGAAAGTACCAACCAAATCCATACTTCTCAGCCTTCAACGTGCACAGGAATCATCTGTGGATTTTGTTAAAATGCAGATTCTGAGTCAGCAGGTAGGCTCTGTGCCTGAGATTTTACATGTCTAAACAGCTCCCAGGGGATGCCATGCTCTGGCCCATTTTTAGTAACAAGGACTTAAATGAGTAGAAAAGAAATGCTATAAATGAGTCCTGTCTACCTTAGGTGTCAATTTCAGAGAAAGGGATTTAATTTTAAATAAGTAAAATATTCAAGTACCTTAATACAGTATGGCTAATAACAAAAATTTGAGGAAATCTCTCCAATGAAACAAATACTTGGAGGCAGGGAGTAAGGCATGTGATGCAGCAGTCAGTTCAATGTCAGACTTTGTTAAGTGTCAACTGATGGTCACTGGTGCCAATTCAATACCAACAGGAATCCCAAGTTTGGGGTGGGGTGAGGAAGGAAACTTTATTAAGTGCAAACAGTTCAACTGTGATATGTCACAGCTGTGAGAATAGCTCTGGGGTGGAGCTATAACAATAGCTCAATATTGTTATAGTTCAATCATGAAGCAGCATGTCTGTGTGGTTCAGCATTGTTGTGAGGTGTCTCTAGGACCAAGCCTCTCTCTGGCTATACGAATTTGTTCTGCTCTGGATTGGTCTGCACTGCTTTGCTCTGTGCTGGTCTACTATGCTTCTGTGAGACATCTTCCGTGTTTCAGATCCAGCTGGGGAAATATAATCTTCAGTCTTCAATAGAAAGGTAAAGGGTGTTCCCAGGACCAGTGGCGGGCTGATTTTATTATTATTATATAGATAGAAGTTCCCACCACTGGTCCCCAATTGATCTATCTTTATTCAAATGAGTACTAAAAATCCTAGCAGTCTGATTAGTCTTAAAGGAACTTTCCTCCTGATTGGTCAGAACAGAGCCTCTCTGATTGGTTGGTGAAGATGTTGATGGGCTATAGCAGCATAGCTCTGATTGGATGGGGAAAGCCTTAGTCTTATTTGTTGAAATAAGATTCCGTGAACTCCTTTCTAAAGGTTGGTTCAGAGAGCAGGAATACAGTGCAGACAGGCAGTTCAGTCAGGAGGCAGGCAGCTTAGTGCAGTCTTCTTCCTGATGTGAAGTTCGTGTAAGAGGATCCTGTGTAGAAATGGTTGCTAGGCTCTGTTTTAAAAAAAATTTGAGCCCAGTTAGCCACCAGGAACACTTCTTAGTAGGTATCTTTTTTCTCAGGGTCCACAGCAGAAATGTGGAAAGAAAAATGACTGAGGACTCAGTCTGAAATTAGGCTGAACCAGTCACCAATCATGGGCAGGGAGGGTGGAAAGAACATTTCTAGTCAACAGAAATCCCGTAGGAGGGTGTCTACCACTGCCACCAGGGGGTGCACCACCACAGCTTTTCAAGGTTGGCAGGGTGGATTGTCAATTTTCTCTTTGGGACACTGATAAACGTGAGGATATAACAATGTGGGACCATCCCACTCTTTCACAATAGAACATGACCTCAACTTTGATGACTGGGATTTGGTGATGGGTCATTTGTTTACAACTCTTAGGAAGTTATGCTTGGCAGCTGAGCTGGGCTTCAGTTGAGAAGGATTCTAATCACCATTTAGATTCCAGGCGTTTGGGGAGAGGACTTTCCTATAGTTATCCTCACAAGGATAACATGGAGTTGTTAAAGTGTGAAAAGTGACTGACTTTGGCATCTCTTTCTTTTGAATATTTGGTATTTTCAAAATGTTTCATTGCTGCCGACATCCTTCTGAGGAAATGTTCTTGCCATCTTTTTAGTTAACAATAAGGAAACTGAGGCACAAGGAAGAAATGGCTTACACGATAGATCTGTGGATAGATTAGAATTGTAAGTTCACCTTCCTGCTCTAGCCAGCAAAGGTGACCTGCCCCTGTACTGCAATCCCACTGCAGCTGCTCAGAAACAAGCCTCACAGTACAGGGCAGTCAGCAGCAAAATCCCAGGCAAAATAGCTCCCAAAGGATGGCAGTCCTGGAGCCTGGACTGAGCCTTTTGTTCATCCCGCCAAAATTAACCATGTCAATTCCTTTAATTTAAGTCAACTTGTCTTAACTGCTTACACATGGACAGATTCTTTTAATTTTTCTTAATTTTTAAGATTAAAATAACAGGACATGCTGGTGTCAGCAAAATAATTCTAAAAATATGAGTATAAAAGAAAAATTGAACATCACTCTTCATTCACTGATCCCCACCCCAAATCCTGTAATCCCACCTCTAGAACTAACTGTTGCTGACCATCATATACATATATACATATATAAATGTAATTTATATATGAGTATTTATATATAGAGAAACACACACATGATTTTGTTTAATGTGACAAAAATGACATTAAACTATAATGCAGCTGGCTTTTGCCACTTCAGGTATATACCATAGTCTATCAGGATGAGGTTTTGAAATTCGAAAATCATAAAACATTTACAGATCTATTTTCTTGATTAAAAACATGGGCTTTCCAAGCCTAATATTTATTTATATATTAAAATAAATAAGCCTCTAGAGCCCTCCTTGGGTTTCTCTACCACACTCGGCACCCTTTCTGCCAAAGTTCACATCCACAAAATAAAATTAGTGGGGTTTATGTGTTTTCTTTCTGAATGATTCTGATAGAATAAACAAAACTGCTTAAGTTGTGAATATTAATTTTTGTCCTCTGAGGATTTAAAATTTTAATCTATTGATTATTTCCATGCTCTGGATTACTTTTTATATGAGTTTTTTATTTTTAATAGGACTTCCCCTGGCCAGGTGGCTGGGTTGGTTAGAGTGAAGTCCCACACATCAAAAAGTTGTGGGTTTGATATCCAGTCAGGGCACGTACCTAGGTTGTATGTCTGATTCCTAGTTGGGGTGCATATGGAAGGCAACCAATAGATCTTTCTTCTCTCTCTCTGTCTCACCAATAAACATATATTTGGGAGAGAATTTTTTTTAATTAAAAAAATAGAACTCATGTAAAACAGGAGCCAGATACAGTCACAGGTGTGGGGTGTTTGTATACTCTGTCTTTATTTCTTCCAAACACCCCAAAAAGTTAATTACAAATATTGACACAAAAGGGCTAGGTAATATACTCTTCCTTTTTATATTTTCCCTTCAAGATCCACCAGAAACACATGCCAAGCTGTCTCCTTCTCTAGAACAGCAAGCCTCAAACATTAACACAGAAAAATCCCTGGGAGTTTGTGAAGAATGCAGACTTCTAAGTCTCCTGAATCCTGTTTCCACAGGATGGGCTAGGTAATGGACATTCTTAATAAGCTCCCTTGTACTTCTTATATCTACCCACATTTCACTGAAAAGATGCTCCATGGCTCCATGGCTCTACTTGTGGGAATCTTTCCTGATGGTACCTATTCTCTTTCTTCTCATTTAGAAGAAAAAAGGGATGGAAATAATGCACAGGAAATGGGTTGTGCTGACTTTTTCCTTTAAAAGCTGCCTCCATATTCCGGACCAAGACGGAGGCGTAGGTAGACACACTATGCCTCCTTGCACAACCAAAAGAGGGAAAACAACAATTTAAAAACAAAAAACAACCAGATCTGGCAGAAAATCCAACTGTTTGGAAGTCCCACAGCCAGGAAGTTAAAGAAGACACGTTCATCCAGACCGGTAAGCGGGGCGGAGCCGGGCGGAGAGTGCGGCAAGCCAGTGGTTTGTGGTTTGTGGGGGCAATGCTGCAGCTGCCCGGAGAGGCCCGCGGCTGGCTGACCTGGACCCACCCGGGCCAAGACTGGTGGACCGGGCGGTCCCTCATACGCTCGCAGATAGACAGGGAGGAAAAACTTGGGAGCAGAGCAGGCCATGTAGCCCACCAACGGCAGGGAAATAAAGCCTCAAACCACTGATTGAAAACACTTGTGGGGGTTGAAGTGGTGGCGGGAGGAACTCCCAACATCACGGCAGAGTTCATTGGAGAGAACCACTGGGACTTAGATCTGCACAGGCCCACCCACCCGGAACTGGTGGGGAGGGGCCCAATTTGCTTGTGCATGTCAGGCAAGGTGACTGGGAGCCAGAGGAGAGCAGAGGGAGCACTATTGTTCTATCACAACACAACAACATGAGTTACCCCACCCTGGTGAACACCTAAGGCTCTGCCCCTTAAAGTAACAGGTGTGAAGAGAAAGGGAAGGATGGCCCAAATGAAAGAGCAGATCAAAACTCCAGAAAAAATACAACTAAGCCACAAAGAGCTAGCCAACCTATCAGATGCACAGTTCAAAACACTGGTAATCAGGATGCTCACAGGATTGGTTGAATTTGGTCGCAAATTAGATGAAACTATGAAGAATACGCTAAGAGAAATGAAGGGAAATGTACAGGGAACCAATAGTGATGGGAAGGAAACTGGGACTCAAATCAACAATGTGGACCACAAGGAAGAAAAACAACATTCAACCAGAAAGGAATGAAGCAGCAAGAATTCAAAAAAATGAGGACTTAGGAACCTCTAGGACATCTGTAAACATCCCAACATCCGGGTCATAGGGGTACCAGAAGGAGAAGAGGAAGACCAAGGGATTGAAAACTTATTTGGACAAATAATGAAAGAGAACTTCCCCAATCTGGCAAAGGAAACAGACTTCCAGCAAGTCCAGGAAACTCAGAGAGTCCTAAAGAAGTTGGACCCAAAGAGGAACACACCAAGGCACATCATAATGACATTACCCAAGATTAAAAATAAGGAGAGAATCCTAGAAGCAGAAAGAGAAAAGGAGACAATCACCTACAAAAGAGTTCCCATAAGACTGTCAGCTGATTTTTCAAAGGAGACCTTGCAGGCAAGAAGGGGCTGGAAAGAAGTATACCAAGTCATGAAAGGCAAGGACCTACATCCAAGAATACTCTACCCAGCAAAACTTTCATTTAGAATGAAAGGGCAGATAAAGTGCTTCTCAGTTAAGGTCAAGTTCAAGGAGTTCATCATCACCCAGCCTTTATTATATGAAATGTTAAAGGGATTTATATAAGGCATGGAGGGATATCAACAGGGGAGTGTGAGGGGGAGAGAGGAGGAGAAAGTACAGAGAATAGGTAGCATACACAGTAGGTAGAAAATGGACAGGAGTAGGTTGAGAATAGTATGGGAAATGTGGAAGCCAGGGAACTTATATGTATGACCCATGGACAAAAACTAAAGGGCAGGGAATGGGGGGGGATGGGGAGGAATGGGGGGGGAATGGGACAACTATAATAGCATAATCAATGAAATAAATTTAAAAAAACTAAAAAAAATCTGCCTCCAAATTATATGCACATCTTAGGAATTCTTCTATGCTTGTCTTTAAAACTTAACCCCCTAATTCTGCCAGTTGACCTCTTGAACCCCTCCTTCCACAGTGTACCCAGTTTGAGAAGCAGCACATGACTGTTTCAATTTCAGTTGAAGTTCGTTATAAAACTAGTTAATCTGGAAAGTCATTTGTATCTGATCCAGAGGGAGTGGTTTGGTTATTCTTGGCTTACACTGAACTTGGAAGGGAACTGAAGCATCAGGTAAAACAAAAAACACACACAAAAAGAAAAACTACATTTAGCAACATGAAAAAGAGCAAGCCCCAGTTCTCCACACTATTGTGGACAGATCCCACAGAAGCAAGGCTGATCAAAAGCAGCCTCCATTTACCTGAAGTTTGAGGACAGGCAACAATGACCTATGGTGAAAGAAGTGGAAAGAGGGGCTATTTTTGGAGAATTACTGCCTGGTGGGTGGTTGGCAGATAATGTTCTAACTCATGATCTGGATCTCATGTAGGTTGTATACAGATAAACAAAGCCATTGAACTTAATGCTTAAGCTGTATGTATGTTTCTGCATTTATATTATATTTAATAAAAGGAAGATGATGGTTAGCTGTGAAAATGACAATGGTTCACCAGAAAAAAGAAATCTACAGTCATATCTATGTAGTGAGTTAAAACCACCAAACAAATGCAGACAGTTGGGCAAAAAGAAAATAAAAAATTGGGAACTATTATAAAGTAAGCAGTTTAATTCCAGTTGTAAACTGAACACTTAAACTAATACAAGCCCCACCTTACCAACACAGTGCTCTCAAATGCCTCATGATGTGGAGTATGGGATCAACACACTCATAGGACCGATTCTTTTGTGTTCTTTGAAATAACAACAGCACAGGAAGAGGCTAGAGGAGCAGCTCAACTGGCTTTTTGATAAAGGCAGTGAACAAGAATGGGGAGGGGAATAAGTTGTTAGGCCTTCCTGGGTGAAGCTGGGGTCTTGTCTAGATCTGGGGACTGTTCATAGGGTGACACATCTGGGGGTGAAGAGCAGCTGGTGAATTTGTTTCCAAGGCTAGGCAGTGACCAGTGAGGTGACCCCTGAATGTTGAAGTCTTCAAGCATGCCCAAAGGGGATGCTACATTGCAGACTGTTCCAGGAATGGTCCAAGAAGAGTTCTTCCCTTTTTTTCCCCCATCCACCAACAGTTGGCCTTACTGTACTTAAAGGTTCTGTATGAACACCTAGTGATCTTTTCTCTCTTTGGTTGGACTATGTCTCCCTATGTTATGGAACAGCCATGGCCAGGAGGCTGACTTGGCAACTCACCAAGCAAGTGGCTTCTCTGTTTTTTCCTCTCCTCCATCCCTCCCTTCCTTCTGAATCAGTGGTTTATTGGACACAATTGCTATTGGTTGGTGTTAAGGAGACACAATCTGAATTTATTGTGGAAACCGCTCTGTCGAGTCTGGGCACTGTAGGTGAGAGGAGACAGGAGACCTGAAAATTGTGCAGGAGGGCCCAGAAGATGCTGGCTGTTCAGGCACAGATAAAGCCCTGAGAGCTGGTTAAGAGCTGGCCTGAGCTGAGTGTCATCGACTATGGTCATGGAAGGTTTATTATTCTTTGTTATAAAGGCAGAGCTATGAGAAAGATGAACCACTTCTATGACTGTATGTCAGGCCCAAAGTCTTTGCACAGAACTGAAACTGGAATGTGTATGGGAGGTAAAAACAGGGGCATGAGTGGTGACACCCAGCACCCAGCCCAGGGGGAGGAGGTGCTATGTAAACAAGGCTGTCTTACTCCGGGAAGGGCGAAAGCCTGAGCACATCTTGGGATGGTATCTCTCTTTCTAAGCAAGTTCATTATCAGATTAATGTATTAGGGTCTGGAATTTTCTCCCTGACTCCCTGCACAGAATGTGAGATCAAACAGATAAAATAGTAAAAGGCAGAAGTTATCTTAGTGTTGATGAGGATCCTGACTGTGGAAGATAAACAGCACATTAGTTATTGCAGGTCTTGTTTCTAACAGAACAGTTTCTTGGGGGAGACAGGACACAAAAAACTGTTTTCCTTAGAAAAGGAGCCCACTGTGGTCTGTCTCCCTTGCCCAGTGCTAACAGAGGACTTGAGAGCCTGCTTCCTACCAAGTGTACCTGTTGGAGGGAGGGGAAGAGGAATTTTTGGCCAGAGAAGGACCTTCCCTGAACCACTGTCTCCCAGAGGAGCCATTGCAATATGGGGTCAGGAACCCACCAGGCCAGGCTGCTGTCAGACTGTGGACCAGAAGCCCCCAGTTTTCTTTCTTGGGTAGTGGCTGGCTCCTCTGGAGTCTTTGTCTCTGTTATATTTCAACACACTCATTTACTTTGAAATCTGTCAAAATGAATATTAACTAAAAATCATTTCTATGTGCCAAGGAGTAACTTCTTTCTCTCTCTCTCTCTCCTCTCCCTTCCCTCCCCTTTTGCTCTTTTTCTTTTCTTTCATTCACTGCAGGTGCTGAGAGAATTTCCAAGGAATTGCCAATTCTTGCTTTCTTCCCCTGCCCCTTCTTGCTTCCTTCCTAACACTTCTCCCATCACTAGATTATGCAACTCCTTTTGCCTCTGGCAATTTTCCCCTGAGCTAGTCATGTTCATTCTCTAACCCAATTAGTTCCAGATTTTCTCTCTCACTTTTATTTTCCCTATGTACACTGTTTTTAGTGTATTTCCTGGTTAGTTGAATGAGAGAGTATTTTGAACTCCTAAACTTTTATTTACATGTCTCCGAATAATGAAGATAATGAGACTGGAAAATTTCCCACACTCAATCTAGCCTGGATAAATTTAAATATTTAAAAATCCTCCTCTGCACCTGGTAATCAAAGCAAAGGGATAACCACATTGTAGGGAAGGGCATTGTAGATAGAGAAGGTGCTCTGTGTGTCCCGTAAGATGCCAAGCTGAGAACAGGAGTAAATAAGTGATACGACCAGGAAGCAAAAGTCTTCCAGTCTTGTTGGGTGAAATGGCACCTCTGTGGAAAGGAAGCCACCTATCTTGAGATGCTCTTGGTTTTCTGGGAAGCTGTGGGCTAGGAGGTCACCCAAAGGTAGGGATACACTTGGACACAGTAGGTCCTCCTAGCTCAAGGAGTGGAGAAGCCTATACAGAGGCCCCCTCCTTCCTCCTCACCTCTCTAGACATCTGCAGCTAGATTTCCTGATATGATCAAACACCATGGAAACAGTCACTCAGACACCTGGTTTCCAAGTGATCCTTTTATGAACAAGACCTTTTGTTTTCAGTCTCACCACAAATACATCTCCTCCTCAGGGCTGTATTCATCAACCATCCTAGCCAGCAGCCCTAGGGAGGCACCAGGAGGAAGCCAGGAAGCCTGAGGAGGGAGGGTGGGTATGCAGGACACCACTAGGTATCTTGTCTAAATGCACACTTTTCATAGGACTGTGGGTGAAGCCAGACTCTTAGACAGGCAACACACTGGAGGCAAGGGAATGGGGGTATTAGGGCTCCGACCTCAGAGGTACGAGCCAGCTGATGCTCCCTGATGCCCAGGAGCCTCCACCCAAGGTTGGCAAGAAACCCCAGGCAGCTTCACCCAGGGACAGTGCCAGCTGCCCCACTTCCTTCAGCCACAGCTTTTGGCTTCGTCTATAACAATCAAGGAGTGAAGTGCGCGCCAGGGCCAGAGGGGGGAGCCAGGACACCCCCAGTAGGCCAAGAGCCTCTGGGAAGTCCTGATCCAGGTCCAGAGACTGGCGCGCAGGGGGATCCCCACAAGAGGGCAGAGGGAAACCCAGGAGGCCTGCGGGAGGAGGCGAGGCAGATGGCTGGGTGCTCCCTTTCTGGGTAGAGGGTGGATAGGAGGCTGAAGAGACCCTGGATTTCTTCGAAAGTTTCCGGTGAATACATATTCCTCGTCACCGGTTTCGCGAGAGGGGACCTCCTTGGCGGCCCCCACCCCGGCCTGGCACTAAACGATTGAAGGCTTGCGCACGGGGCTTCCTTGTCAGCTCAGTCTCCTCCCCACGCGCCCCCTCTGCGTGGTGCTGGCCAGCGCTGAGCTACGTCCCACACTGCCACCCGCCTGAGCCCGACCCTCTGTGCGTTGCAGGGTGCGGAGAGTTGCGCTTTAGTGCCCCCGCCTCGTTTAGTGCTCTCGCGCACTCCGGTCCTGCTCGTCCTCGGCTCCCCGCGCGAACCATGGAGTAGGTGGGCGGCCCCGCGAAGCGCTCCTGCAGCCGGCGAGGCCGGAGCCAGCTCGGGTGGCCTCGCCAGCCGGCGGAGCTGGCTAGCCGCAGGGCCTCCTCCTGCCGGTCCGTCCCTGCTCCTCCTTCTCCTCCTGGCCGCCCCCGCCTCCCGGCCACCCCCGCCACCCCTGCCGCGCCGCCGCCCGAGGCCGAGCGCGGAGGCCGAGCGTGGGAGCCATGGCGCGCTACGAGGAGAGGGACCCCGAATGCAGGGAGGCAGCAGCCCGGGCCCGAGGCGAGGAGGAGGAGGAGGAGGAGGGTGAGGAGGAACTGAGCGATAGCGAGGACGAGGACCAAGACCAGAAGAAGACGGGCAGCAGCGAGGAAGAGGAAAAGGAGGCTGCAGCAGCGGCAGGGCAGGAGCGCAGCGAGGACGCAGGACTGCAGAGCTCGGGGCTGCCTCCTGCCTGTGTTCCCGCCTCTGTCGCCCGAGACCGGAGCGGCCACCGCCCGCTGGAGTCGCTGCCTTGCCTCCCAAGGATGCCGTCGCCCGAGGAGGAGGACCGAGAGCGTCGCCGGAGTCGCCGGAGAGACCTTCTGCTAAGCCAGCTCTGCTTCCTGGCTTTGGTGGCGCTGCTGCTCTGGTCATTGTCGAGCATGCAAGAACATAATGGTGAGTGCTCACTGCCTGCCCTGAGTGGACGCTGGGACTCTGGCAGCTCGGGGGCCCCTGGGCTGGACACGGGGTGACCAGGCTGGGCAGGCGCGGGTGCTGGGCATGAAGACTCCCACTGCCCCTTCGAGGGGCTCTGGCAGAAGGTTCCTGAAGGCGAGGACTGCTCACAGAGAAGTAGCTAGCACCCTGAGGTGCCAGGGTGCCCCCCAGGAACTCTTGTGGAGGGACTTATGTTGAGGGCTGTAGGAACTGTTACCCCAAGCAAGTCCCCCAATAAAGTTTACCTGGTCAGATTCCGTGCCTGTGCTGGTATACTCTTTGGGTTGAAGGTATAAAGGGGGCTGGTTGACTGAACAGATAGTTCCCAACTGTTCTCCATAGGAAACAGGCAGGGTGGACCAGGTAGAAAGCTCCATACCCGCCTTTCCAGAACAGATGCTGGAAACTTCGGATAGGAAAAAAGTGCTGGCCACCAGGCTAGGATTTAGAAATGGACTTGTTCTCTTAAACTAACCAGTCACTGAGAGGACTGATCACTTTTGTGGACTTGCAGCTCTGGAAGAAATGGTTTGAACTGAACTGCTCCTCACTCTGCATTCTGCTTTCATGGTGCCCGCAGTGGGCCCACCCTGGAACACAAACTTTTGTTGTATCTTTGTCCTTGGCCTTCCTTGAGCTGAAATAGATCTTGTGGAGAAATGTGCTCAGAACAGTTGTCCACAGAAAAACTATTTGGACCCTGAGGCGCAGCTGTCTAAAAAACAGAGGAAAGACTTGGAAGAATAACTGTTGTAAAATGGTTTTATATCCCAGCCGTTCAAGTGGCATGGTTCCTGGGAAAATAGTCATATAAATAATTGTGCGAAAAAGCAGTTACAAATATGTGCTTTGGTATTAAGATGGATGTAGCTTTAATACAAGGTGTTATAAAGTGCAACATAAAGGTATTTGGATACTGCCTGTAAATATTTTTAAAAGTTCATCAATTAAGGGATCTTCCCCAAATCGGCTGGTCTCGTGCTTTGTGGGGAAAGCAGATGCTATGTCTTGGTTCGGGTCTTAGCAGACCTGTTGACAGACTTCATCATATATGGTAATATGAGAGTCTGTTCTGGTCTTCAGTGAAGCTGTTAAGGCTCCAGGGCTCTTCCCATTGCCCCTGAATCCCAGATTGTCTGGCAATAGAAACTGACGTGCGGAAGGGGACTATGCTGGGTGAGGGAAGCGGACCTCTCTCCAAAGGCAGAGTCAAACCTGCCATTCTCACCAACAGAGTTTTCATGAACCCTCTTTCAATATGTGAGTTGAAAGCCAGTCTGTACTTCATGCCACCTTTGCTTAAAAGGGCCATTCCAAGTCAATTACATGCTGGCCATATCAGGGCTCTATGAGTCACGTTCCCACCACTTGCATATCGGGGCTCTATTTTTCTTGCATATTGGGGCTCTATGAGTCATGTTCCCACCACTTTCCAGGATAGAAAATATATCTTTCTGGATGGAGAAAGTGACCCATACAATTAAGTCCATCAGTGGCATGGGACTGCCTGGGCCCCGAGAAAGCTGGAATGTTCTGGAGAGGGGAGTGTCAAGACACTCTTCAAACTGGAAACCTGGTGACTAGAATGCCATTTTGAAATGGTTTCCTTAGCAGAGACATTTCTGTTCAGGTGCCTGTGATTCAGATTTAGTTCCATAGCACAGCCCTTTCCCCCATTCCTTCTCTTCATCTCTCTTTCTTCTTACCATTCATATTCTCTTTCCCTCCCTCCACTCCCTCTCATAAATGTCGGGCTTAAGAAGATCCTCACCCCATCACCTGAACATAACACTGAAGAGCCAACAGTGTTAAGAGGATGTCATCCAACCTCCGTTTATTTCCCCGAATGGTATGCTAGTCATTAATTCTATGTTGAATCACTTTTTCTTCTATTATATGGTGATAATGTCATTAAATGATGAACAGCAATGTTTTGCAGCAAAGTACAGGCTTTTAAAGATAATTTTAAAGACATTAATTAATGCGTTTGAATCTGAAAGTGATTATTTTGCTGGGAGGTTGTCATTCAGCATATTTAAGTATTTGAATTATGACTATTACTCTGTAAACTTGGGGCTACTCTACTTAAGGGTCCCTTCACTATGGATAAAATGTTTGGATTAGCCTTGTTTTAAAGATGCTGGGATTGGAGAGACGAAACAGTTTGCTTAAGGTCACACAGCAATTGATGAATAGAGGAAGAAACCAGTCTGAGTTGACCTGGCTCTTTGATCTCATCTTTGTTCCCTGGGATTCATACCACCATCCGGGTGCAGCTTTGTAATATTTATATAACAACATAGAGGGTACCTTCATAAAGATCAAAGGTAATATTTTTGTTTATTCACCTTGAAAGCTATGCAGTGATTAAGTGTAACTTCTCAGAACCCTTTTTTCTAACACATATTAACTTTTTTAAAAATAAAAAGGACAGTTCTTTTACTAAACCAAAGTAGAAGTGTGTGGTGGTTATGTTACATAATGTTGTATAATATTTCTAATCATATGGGATCTGAGATCCCTTTCTTGACATTTAACCAAACTCAGTATAGATTCTTTTCTGCTGAGATGGAACAGGAGCATTGTAAAACAGAGGTTGAAAGTGTTAGTGCTGGAATCCAGAAAAATGTTAATTCTTGCAACAGCAAAGGAATATTAGTAACTGGAATTAGGTAGGCTCTTAAAAGCCAGTCAGTCTGCTAAGTACACTTTACAGGCATTGCCATATTTAATCCACAAACACTCTTTGCAGATATTTAAGCCTTCAGCAGTAGAGAAAGAGACCTGAGTGTCCTATTTAGTTGTTGTTGATGAAGATCTCATTTTTGATCTCTGTTTTCAAAGCCAGTTAAAGTAACTTGTCAGGTTTGCTTTTCTTTCTCCCTCCCTCCTTCCGTCTCTTTCTTTCTTTCTTTCTTTCTTCCTTTCTTTCTTTCTTTCTTTCTTTCTTTCTTTTTCTCTAGTGAGGATGGATTACTTTTATATGTTTTGATTGTTTTGAAAGTGTTTAATTATTGTTTGAGGTAAGGAACCTGGTCGTCTTTTTCCAGAAGTGGCATGGATAAAGCCCAGGAATTCTAACTCAGTAGTAACCATTTCCTGAAGAAGGTTCCTCAGAGGTGAATAGTGAATAAAATATGTATGTGTATGTATATGTACTTTTACACACACATACTTTGAGATACTTCTGTCCCAGTTACTAATGCTGCATAAGGAACTACCCTAAATGTAATGGTATAAAGTAGTTATTTTATTTTTTTGCTCACGGGTACTTTGCCTCAGGAATTTAGAAGGAGCATGGTGGGGGGTGGCTTTTCTCTGATGCATTATGCCTGGGGCCTCAGCTGAAAAGATTGAAAGGCTAGGTGGTGACTTGACAGCTGGATCTGCAGTCATCTGGTGACAACATCACTCCCATGTCTGGGCTTGAATGCCAGCTGTTGGCTGGACCCTCAGCTGGGATGTCAAGCAGAACACCTACATGTGGCCTGTCCATGTGCCTTGGTTTGAACTTCCTCAGTGCATGGCAGCTGTGTTCCAAGAGACTAAGGTAGAACTGCATGGCATTTTTATGTCCTAGCCTCAGAAGTCACAGGGTCTCACTTTCCTGTTGGCCAAGGCAGTGAATGTCAGCCCAAGTTCAAGGAAATAGATGCCATCATTTACTCAGTGGAGGCATGTCAGGGTATGTTGCAAGGAGAGCACATGCAATGGGAGATACTGGTGTAACTGTCTTTGGAAAATCAGGCATTCAAAGGGATAATAAATTAGGAGTGATTGTAGATATTTCTCAAGGTAGTAAGTGGTGAATAATGAATGTACTTCTGCCCTTTTCTCTTGGAATATATGTGTGTATGTAGTTTTTGAAATACTTTGAAATCATGAAAAATTGCTACTCATCTAACTAGGATGGGGTCCAGAGGTGAAGAGAGGGCTGTAGTGGAAACTATTGGAAATGTCAGTTGGAGATCTGAGAGCCCGTCTTTAGCTTTGTGGTGTCCCAGTCTCAGCAGGCCATGACCACAGCCTTTCAGTGCCTCCTGTGGCTCACAGGGAGGTATTGCAGATTCTCCAGCTTTATTTCTCCTTTCCATGTCAACACTGACCTTTCTTCTGCTTCTCAAGCGACACTTCTTCTGTCCCCAGACCTCTAGCACAGGCTGGTCTCACTGTCACCACTGCACTTAGTTAATCCTTCATCCTTGACTTCTTGGCCCAAGATCTTCCTGACTAGACTAGGACCCCATTTTGCTCTCTGAGCAGACTCTATTTTCCCTTCATACCTTTATCACAGTTGGCAATTATGTATTTCTTTGGTTGTGATTTGTGTTACATTTCTTCTTCACCAGATTCCAAGCTCAGGAGGTCAGGGACCCTGTGAACTTTTCTCACCGTAATTACCTCTGTCACCGCGCCAATAGTGGCTGCTCAGAAGCCATTTGTTACGTAAAGAAGCTCTTTTGATTTTCAAACTACAGCACCTGTGATAAAACTAACTACTGTTAGTTAGGAACCCACTGGCTGGCACATATTTATTTTAATGATTTATAATTCTGTCCCCAAGCCAGCAAATTCAATGTTGTTACTCATTTTTCTTGGGCTAACATTAAGTTGCAGAAAGGTGAATGCCTTGCCCAGTTTCGCTTCATTAAGTGGCAAGATTTGAACCAAGCCCACCTTCGTCAGAGCTGTATGCCATTGTATTCCCTAGCCTGGGCTTAGGAAGACATGAAAAGAAAATGGAAATCATGCTGCCTTTTTTCAGTCAACGGGAGAGTAGAGGAATAACAGAAGGCTGCTTTCATAGAAGCAGTATTTTAGAAACATTGCTTTTCAAACTTTTCTATTTTCTGCCTAAATATATATATATATATGTGCATATATATATATATATATATATATATATGGAGAGAGAGAGAGAGAGAGAGACAGAGAGAGAGACAGAGAGAGAGAGATGTGTCTCCTTCCTCCTGGCTTTTCTTAGCTGCTCATCAACCCAGATTTTTCTCAGAGATTTCCTCCACTTTTTGAAAGCCTCCAATCCTGTGGGAAGATTTTTTTTTTTTTTTGCCCCGAAGGGTTGGCAAAGCCGAAAGAATTGCAAAACCAGCCATTTGCTGAGAATTCTAAGGCCTGGTGGAAGTTGGCCGAAGGGACTGGATTTTGGCCACTATATTTTTCTTTAAGGAGATTTCTTTTCCTTGAGCAAAATAATTTTTTTGGAGGGCGGAAATAATGGTACACAGATTTCTATAACAGGGAAACTGAGGTATGGGGAGTTAAGAAAACATCCCTGAAATCATGTAGCAAATGGGTGATTCTGCTGGAAAGGTAATTCTAGTTTTCTAGTTTTTCTGGCCCTTTTCTGCCTTCAGTTCCTGTAGAACTTGTTTGGCAATGATTTTTATTGTTTGCAGTGGTTTGAAATGTGGTGTTATTCTCTGTAGGATTTAGAATTTGAAGTATTAAGGATTCAAGTGGAAGGTTTTCTGAATGAAGTGGTAACGGGCACCATCCAGCTAGTTTTAATCACTGAGTCATAACTTCTCAGACTCGGGTGGGGCCTTGCAGGCTCTCCCCGTGGCTCAAGGTCTCTCATAGGGTTCACTGCTGTTCCCATGCTCTTTTGGTTGGGAGTGGTGATTCTCCTCATAACTGCAAGTCCTAGGGGCTTCACCATCTTTCATTGCTTTTCCCAGCTCTGCCCCCACCTTTTCAAATGGTCCCTTTATGAAACTCTTTTCAGGGCCACACCCTGAGTGGTTTCTGCCTGACCCTCACTGATATAAGAAACAGAGAATGTTGTTGATTCATTCAATAAACACCTGTGGCTTTTGCTAGTGGCTAAGGTGGCAGCAAAGTCAGGGACAGATACCCAGCATATGGTCCTCTTGGCGCTCAGACTTTAGTAGGAAGAAAGGCACTGAACAACTATTTTTCAAACACTCTGCAAGATACGAATGAGAAATACAGTATGATGTGGAAGAGGTGTAGGTGGTCAGGTGAAGCTGGAACCTGGAAAGTAAAAAGAATTAGGTTGGTAAAGAATGGGGCCAAAAGCCCTGGCTGGTGTAGCTCAGTGGATTGAGCACCAGCTACGAACCAAAGGGTCACTGGTTCAATTCCCAGTCAGGGCACATGCCTGGGTTGCAGGCCAGGTCCCTGGTGGGGGCGACGTGGAAGGCAACCACATGTTGATGTTTCTCTCCCTCTCTTTCTCCCTTCCTTCCATTCTGTCTAAAAATAAATAAATAAAATCTTAAAAAAAAAAGAATGGGGACAAAAAAGGCAAACTCACAGAAAAATGGGCAAAAGATACCAGGTAGGCAACTCACAAAAAAAGCAGTTACAAATGGCCAATAGACACAAGTAAAAATTTCTCAGCATTAATAGTAATAATAAGGGAAATCTATATTTTCATGATGAAATACCACTTTGCAACATCAGATTGCCAAAAGTGGAAACATAAAAACATCAAGTGCTGGTAAAGATGCAGGAGAGACAACTTCTCATATACTGCAGACAGGCCTATAAGGTGATATTCAAACACCATGAGAGACTGCAATAAGATGATCAGGTTCTAGGCACAAAACCCAAAATGAACCATTGGCCTTTGAATGAGATTGATGTGTAGAAAGGGCAGAGGTAGGATTAGAATGGCAGTATGTAGATATTTGAGACTGTCCAAATCAATATAAGGTGCTTATTTAAGTCATGAAACCTAACCATTATTCCTCGCTTGTCAGTCATTTTATTTCTAGGAGAGGGTGAACAAATAAAGTAAGCTATCTGTGACCCAGTTTGAGGGAATTTCATATTTGCAACTTTGTCTTTTCTCCTCCTTTTTCCCTTTGCGCTTCTGCATTGTTTGATGTTAAGCAGGAGTCATTTTCACACGGAATCGGAGTGTATGCAGGTCAGGAAATAACAAGCAGTTTTCTTGAGTAGGATTTGGATGTGAGAACAGAGTGGGTGAGGTGGGGCATGGGTGACCAGGAGAAACGTGGTGTCACGAGTTGACACCAAGAAGTTAATAGAGCCAGTTTTAAGCCAGAATGTGAAATATTCAGTTTTGGAATTTTGACTTGGATTACTGGCAGGACGTCTAGGTGAATATAGTGAACTGTTGAAAGCCGAGATTATAAAGAGTTGAAGCTACAAATAATCTGTGAGTAGTATATATGAGGGTGAAAATCGTATCTTTGGTTAGCTGGTGGGTCTCTATCTTCCTGCACGTTGTGAGTGTCTGGGTTAACTTTAAACCTTACTCGCGTCTGGGTCATGCCCTCCAGGAGTTCTGATGGCATGCTCAGGGGTGTAGCCTGGGCATTGAGATTTTTTAAAAGCGAGGCGGATGGCTCCAACATGCAGCCAAGACTGGACACCACCGGGTTATATCAGTGCTTAGTGTTGACCTTATCATACCACATCAGCAGTCTTTGTAGCTGAGCTGGGCTTAATTTTTCTGTCCTGAACATGAGTTAATATGGGTATGCTTAGTTTTCTAAGACTTCACCACAAATGGAAGCACAAACTTTCCTCTGGTTGCCTTCATCTCCTCCTCACATTTACAATGGCCTTAGATATTTTGTATAGTTCTCTTCTTTTTAGAAATCTTTGCCAGATTCTCCTGGCCTGGTCTAGTTGGGAGAGGTTGCTCTTTAAATCTGCTGCCCAGTTGTCATCCTGAGTTCTCCTTCATCTACCTCCTGTGGGCTTTTTTTTTCTCCCAGATTTTCCTGTGTTGAAAGCCCTGTTTCCTGGAACCCACATATGTGTCCTTTTTGGTTTATTTCTTCATTTGTGCTGTACATTTTGTGGGATCACACATTCCAGCTACCACCTAAGACGAGGGTGTCGAAATACCAAAACAAAGGTTTGAGATGTTGTGGGTTTGAAAATGTATCCATTTTACCCCCATGCTCAGTCAACAGTTAGGCACTGTTCTAGCTTCCAGGGTCACCTCACCTCTGAGAAGTCTGATGCTGTTCCACTTTTTAGTTTTTTTGAGTGAAATCTGTTTTTCCCTCTAAGGGCATATATGCTCTTTGCTTTGCTCATAATATTCACTCATAACCACGTTTATGACTGGTGTCATTCTGTTTTCATACATTTTCTTGGCCACTTACCTGGTTCTTTTAATCTGGAAGCTTATGTCCTTTAGGTCTGGGAACCTGTCTTTTATGATTCTCTCCATTTTAAGTTCTATTTCCTCCCTTTCTGGATTGTCTGTTATTTGGATATTTGACTTCATTGGTTGATCTGACTTTCTTATTTCTTCTCTTCTATTGTTTCCTCATCCTTTTGCTCTAATTTCTGTAGATTTCCTAAACCATATCATCTAATTCTCATACTGAGCTTTTATTTCCTGCTGTCATATATTTTATTTCCAAGAGCTCTGTTTTCCTCTGGAAGTTATTTCTAGTAGCATCCTGTTCTACTTCAATGATACAGCATCATCTCTTATATCCCTAAGTTACTAATAGTGTCTTCGAAGTTTTCTTTTCTTCATACGAAGTCTGTTTCTCCAAGTTGCTGCTGTCTATTTGCTTTGTTTTGATTTTCATATGAGGTGCTTTCTTTGGATGTCAAGTGATCCTTGGTGTGTACTCATGTCTAAGAGAGGCTGTTAGAAAGATTTGGAAATCGCAAGGAGGAGGGCCTGTTGCTTGTGTTTCTGTAAGGCAAGCTCACTGGGACGTGCCATTGGGCAGTCCTCCACATCTCTAGTTTTAGTTCCTTATCAGGGGAGGATCAGATTTTCCAGACAAGGGTCACCTCGTATTCTGTCTTGAGGGAAAACACGAGGTACTTCTGGGAGAGAGGAAGTACCAGTGAGAGAGGAAACGGATAGGTTGGGGATTTGGACAACAGAAACACTCTTCTAGACTCAAGACCTTTCTAGACTCAGGATGTTGCCTCAAGGACAAAGTCCCCACCCCAGGAGATGAGTATGAGAAAGCTGAACAATTTATTTTGATATATCGCAGGACCATCCCAAGTTATTTAAGTCTTCTTTCCTCCCTCCCTTCCTGTCGTCCTTTCTCCTAGCTCTCTTTTAGGTTCTGTGCATGAAAGTGGTACAGTTGTCGCCTCCTGGGAGGGCTAATGGTCAGGAGTAGGGAGAAGGCAGAGTTTTCACTATACTCTCCTTTTTAATTGAAAATTTTAAGCTAGTTGTAGATTCACATGTAGCTATAAGAGATAATACAGAGAGATTCCTTGTAGGTTTTCCCCAGTTTCCTTCAATGGTAACATTTTGCAAAACTCTAGTATAATGTTATAACCAGGGTAATGACATTGATATAATCCACTAATTTATTCAGATTTCCCCAGTTTTACTTGTACTCATGGGCGTGCATGTGTGTGTACATTAAGTTCTGTATAATTTTTTTTATTTATGTAGGTTCTCATAACCAGTGCAAGTCAAAATATTAGATAGATCCAGCATCACAAGGATAACTTGTGTTGTCCATTAATAACCACACACACCCGTGTACCTTTTTGTACAAAAAAAAAGGGTCAATTTAAGGAACTCCTATCATCTGTTACAAATTAAGTTAATTTAAAAATGATAGCTTTAAGAATTAATGAAAATTCCACCACCAATAATATTGCTGTACACAAAAGACTGCTTGTAAGTTGGGGGCAAATACATGAGTGTAGGTCGGTCGACATTAGGGAAATTGGGACCTGGAGAGCTTTCTCAGTCATTCTGGTTTTATCACTCTCAGTATGAAAACCTGAGCTAAATGTGAGACAAAGGTCATGCATAGCTAGTTAACAGATTCCCCTAGTGAATAATTTATTTACTGTCATTTGCACAATATTTCTGAATGAATGCTCTGTGAAAATAGTTTATTAAAGTTGTTTGTTCATTTCAGCAGGCTAGCCATGCTCCTTGCAATACTCCTTTTACCATGATTCATTTCCTAGAGCAGTGATTTTCAACCGGTATGTCACAAGAGGCACACAGGTGCTGCAAGAATTTTTAAAATATGTAATACCGGATTAACTAGTCTGGGGCACTGACCTCTTTTCCCTCAAATGAAAAATGACAACAGCCAACACAACAATAACCATCTGGTGTGAGTGAATCAAAATTATAGCTAATTTTTGTCAGATCAACAAAAAATATAATGTGATTTTTGGTGCACTGCAGAATTTTACTAATTAGTTTATGTGTGCCATGAGATGAAAAAGGTTGAAAATCTTTCTCCTAGAGGATTAGAGATGGAAGAGATCTGGGGACCACTGTATCTTAACATCTGATCCTGTGTTTGATGAAGCTTATGGGAAAGAGAATTTGAATTGGGGTCAGAACCAAGGTTTTCTGACTCTGCTTAGTAAATACTTAAGAAAAAAACAGCAGAAAGTTAAGGTTAGAAATATATTTAATGCAAACTGTTGGTGAAATTATTTTAAATTCTTAAATGTTCCTCAAGTGCTGAATCTAGCTGGGAATTATTTGGCAGGCAGTGTGGTCACTAAATGGGGAAAATTAGGGAATTTTAGGGTGAGCTACTACTTGTAGAAAACAAGAGATTTGTTTATTCATAAATACTGGCTTTAGGATACCCTTAGCTTGCGTTAGGAGAAAATTAACATCGTTTGTTACCTTCTATCTGTGTAATCACCTCAGAAAGCATGAAAATGATTGGTCATTTTAAAAATGAGTGCTCATTAATTTTTCTTGTTAGGGCCTTTGAATTTACAAGATTTTAATTTTTAATCCCTAGTGTTGCAGTCCTACTCTGTGATCTGAACATCACTTCCAAAGAAAGCAGTTTCCTAGGCCCTTAATAACCCAAGCTTTGGAAACCTGATGGTAATAAACCTCTGAGTGGGATTTCATGTGTTGGGGTATGTGTAGAAAGAAAACTCACTGCACCTACTTTGAATAAACCTGCGTATGAGGACAGGTCAATTCCAGTGTTTTCCTACATTGTATATTTCCTTCCTTATGTATTTTAAAGTTGATATCATACTATGTATAATGTCTAGGATCCTGCTTTTAAAATAAAAAAAAATTGACATATAGTAAAATTGACTGACAGGATACAGGACTGAAATTACCCTTCCTTCCCACAAAAAAAAAAGAAAAAATCCGCCAAACTATCCCTTTGTAATCCCACAACGTCCCTCATCCCTAACCCCTGATTTGTTCTCTGCCACTATAGTTTTCTATTTTTGAGACAGTGGAATTCTACAGTGTGAAATATTTTGATACTGGCTCCTGTCTCTTAACATAATACCTCTCAGATTTATCTAAGTTGGTGAATGTATTAGTAGTTCATTCCTTTTTATGGCTAAATAGTATTCTGTTATGCAGAGGACAACAAGTTATTTATCCATTTACCTATTGGAAAACATTTTGTTGATTTTAGTTTTTTGTAGTTATGAATAAAGCTGCTATAAACATTCAGATCTGGAGTCTTTAATTTTTTTTTTTTCTTTATTGCACTGGCTAAGATTTCTGGTCCAGTGTTCAGTTTGAGTGGACATCCTTTTGTGGTCTCTGATCTCACAGGCTTTCACCATTAATCATGATATTTGCTGTAGAATTTTCATAGATGTCCTTTATCAAGTTCAGGAAGTTTACATCTAGTCCTAGCTTGCTGACAATTTTTATCAGATGGATATTGAAGTTTCTCAGATGCTTTTTCTCCATCAATTGATATGATCTCATGGTTTTTCTTCTTTAGATAGTTAACATGGTGGATTACATAGATTGATTTTCAAATACAGAGTCAGCCTTTGCATATCCTCAATAAGTCCCAGTTGACTGTGGTCTATTTTTCATTTGATGTTTTCCTGGATTTCCTTGATCATATTTTTATTGAGGAATTTTGCCTCTATGATTACCCAGGGCATTGTTCATAGTTTTCTTTTCTTGTACTGTCTTTGTCTGGTTTTATTGGCCTCACAAAAATGAGGTAGTAGTATTCCCTTTTATATTCTGGAAGAGATTGTGTAGAATTGGTGGATTCTGCTTTTTAACTTACGATAAAAATTTCTCCATGGCATCAAACTTAAAAAATAATTCATGTCTGCATAATAATAGTGTTAAAGTTATATTTTTAGTATTATAGCAGGTGACATTTACTGAACACTTAGCTTGTTTTAGGCACTGTTCTAAGTGCTTTACCTGTTTTATTCTTTTAATCCCCACAACATCTGATGGAATAGGTAACATTATTATCTCCATTTTATAGTCAAAGAAAAATAAGATGCAAAGAGTTGAAGTAACTTGCTCAAGCTCAAAAAATTTCTTCAGGGCCAAATATGATTTGAACTCAGGCCATTTGACTCCAGAACCCATACACTTAACTATGACATTGTATTCTCTGCTTATATCCTAATTTATTTATGCAGGCCTCCATTTGTGATATTTAGGAATTTCCAGTGTCATTACTATGATGAATGGTCTTGTACTGAAGTCTTTGAAAATCTCTGACATTTTCTTTAGGGTGGATTCCTAGAAGTGCTGTCAGTGTCAGAGTGCATGACTATGTAAAAGCGAACACATTCTGCTATATGACTTCCAGGAATCTGAACAAATTAGAGATTTCAACAGCAGTGTTTGAGAGGGCTTAATTCAGTGTTCTCTTCCAGAATTGAATAATTGTGATTATTTTACATATTTTATATTCATTTGATTGCTGAGAGATAGTATCACATTGCTTTAGTTTGCCTTTCTTTTTTAGTAATGAAGTTGATTTTTTAATATATTTTATTGATTATGCTATTACAGTTGACCCTTCTCCCCCCTTTCTTCCCCTCCACCCTACCCCCTCCATTCCCCGCCCTTTAGTTTTTGTCCATGGGCCATACACATAAGTTCTTTGTCTTCTACATTTCCTATACTATTCTTAACCTCTCCCTGTCTATTTTCTACCTACCATTTATGCTACTTATTCTTTGCACCTTTCCTCCCTCTCTTCCCCTACCACTCCCCTGTTGATATCCCTCCATGCCTTATATAAATCCCTTTAACATTTCATATTATAAAGGCTGGGTGATGATGAACTCCTTGAACTTGACCTTAACTGAGAAGCACTTTATCTGCCCTTCCATTCTAAATGATAGCTTTGCTGGATAGAGTATTCTTGGATGTAGGTCCTTGCCTTCCATTACTTGGAATATTTCTCTCCAGCCCCTTCTTGCCTGCAAGGTCTCTTTTGAGAAATCAGCTGACGGTCCTATGGGAATTCCTTTGTAGGTAACTGTCTCCTTTTCTCTTGCTGCTTCTAAGATTCTCTCCTTATTTTTAACCTTGGGTAATGTAATTATGATGTGCCTTGGTGTGTTCCTCTTTGGGTCCAACTTCTTTGGGATTCTCTGAGCTTCCTGAAAGTCTATTTCCTTCACCAGCTTGTGGGAAGTTCTCCTTCATTATTTGTTCAAATAAGTTTTCAATCCCTTGGTCTTCCTCTTCTCCTTCTGGCACCCGTATGACTCGGATGTTGGGACGTTTAAAGATGTCCTGGAGGTTCCTAAGCCTCTCCTCAGTTTTTTGAATTCTTGTTTCTTCATTCTTTTCTGGTTGGATGTTTTTTTCTTTCTGCTGGTTCACTCTGTTGATTTGATTCCCAGTTTCCTTCTCATATCTATGGTTCCCTGCAGATTTCCCATCATTTCCTTTATATTATCCTTCATTTGTTCAACTAATTATGACCATCTTTCTTCCAATCCTATGAGCATCCTGATTACCAGTGTTTTGAACTGTGCATCTGATAGGTTGGCTATCTCTTTTGGAGCTTTGATGTGTTCTTTCATTTGGGCCATTTTTTTTCTCGGTGCGCCTGTTACTTTAAGGGGTGAAGCCTTAAGTGTTCACCAGGGCAGGGTAACCCACGTCATTGGGTTGTGACGCTGTCTTTGGGGGCAGAGCCTAAGAGAACAATGGTGCTTGCTCTGTTCTCCGCACTTCCCCTGCTACCCACAAGCAAGTTGGGCCCTTCTTTGCTGGCTCCAGGGTGAGTGGGCGGGCCTGCACAGTTCCAAGTCCCTGTGGGTCTCCCCAACGAACTCTCCTGTGAGGCTGGGAGTTCCTCCTGCCGCCGTCTCAAACCCCACAGGTGCTTTCAATTGGTAGTTTGAGGCTTTATTTCCCTGCGTTGCGGCCGTGCGGTCTGTTCTGCCCCGGTCCACCAGTGTCAGCCCTGGTTTTGCCAAGTGCGCCTGCTGTGTTTTGGCCAGGTGCGCCCACCACGGGCCTCTCCGGGCAGCTGCAGCGTTGCTGGTTCCGCTCCACAAACCGCGTCTCGCTGAGTGCTCTCTGCCCAGCTCCGCCCCGCTTACCGGTATGGATGAACGTGTCTTCTTTAACTCCTTGCTTGGTTGTCGGACTTCCACTCAGTTCAGTTTTCTGTCAGATCTGGCTGTTTTTGCTTTTTAAATTGTCGTTTTTCCTCTTTTGGTTGTGTGAGGCGGCACAGTGTGTCCACCTACGCCTCCATCTTGGTCAGAAGTCCCCCTGAAGTTGATTTAAAAAAAAATGGTTATTGGTCATTTATATTTCTTTTCTCGTGAGAAAGATTTCTTCATTTTTTTTCTAATGGGATAACAGTGTTTTATTAATTAGTTGTAACGGTTAATATTCTATATGTAAATATTTTATTTTAGTTCAGAAGTTCTGCCTTTTTTATTTGGCTTACAGAAGATTTTCATTTTTATCTAGTCAAAACTGTATTTCTTTCCCCTTGTATCTTTTCATTGTTTTACTCTTAGATCCAGGATCTTGATTATATGTTAATTCTATATAATCCTTTATGTCTTTTTCTATTTTATGGTTTAATTTTTAAAGAAATTTAACTCTTTACTCGTTTGGAATTTATTTTAGCATAAGGTGAAGATTTAACTTAAACAGATTAACAGGTTTAACAGTTAAATCGTTTACTTAAGAATCTTTCCTTTACACATTTTGGCACCACCTTTCTTACATACCTATTCTCTTATGTATAGAAGCAGTTTTTTGTGATGTCTGTTTTGTTCTACTTACCCATTAATCGTTGTAGTTTATTAGCTTGTTAATTATATGATAGAGTAAGACTGCTTTTGCTTTGGGGAAAAAATTACTTTCTTTTCTCAACTCATGTATCCTTTTAGGTGAACTTTAGAGTCTCTGTCAAATTTTACTCAAATGCCTCTGAGTTTTGACAAATCTATAAATAATTTGTGGAAAAACAGCATTTTGCAACATGGGATCTTCTCATTCATACTGTGTTTGTTCATGTGATCCAAGGTTATTTCCCTACCCTTTTTTTACATTTGTTTGTGAAAGTAAATCTGGCAATAATTCTTTATTGTTCCTATTGTTCCATTCTTTCTACATTCTTTTAAATATTTTTTATTTTTAATTAGTTCTTAATTTTATTATGTGTATGCTTTATTATTAAGTTTTGAACTATATAAGTAATAATATAAACCAATTTATTATACAAATCAATATCTTGTATTTTCCAGTGATTTGCTATGGTACAGAATTTTAAAATTCAGGCTGTAGTTGAATAGTTTTTTAGTATTGGCTGTTGGTTAAGCAAGTTACTTTTATTATGGTATGGAAGTTTTGTTTTATTTCTAGTTTTCTAAGGGTTCTTTTTTTTAAGTCGGCCATGGGTGTTGTGTTTGGTCAACTATCGTACTAACATTTACTGGAGTGTTTAATGTAATGTAATGTAAATAAATACCCATTTTAAGCTGCTCCTGAAGTAAAGCCCAGTTAGCCATGATATATATATATATATATATATATATATATATATATATATATATATATTTTTTTTTTTTTTTTTTTTTAATATGATGTTGGGTTTGATTTGTTTTGTTATAGAAGTTTTGCTTTTATAGTCATGACAGATACTGACATATAGTTGCTTTGCCAGGTTTTGCTGTTAGCATTACACTAACTTTACAGAACAAATTGATGATTTACATGCTCTTCCATGTTCTAGAATATTTTATAAAGCATGGGAATAATCTGTAACTTTAAAATTCAGAAGAACACTTATAGTACTTCCTGACTGTCTTCTTGCAGCTAATTTTGGACAAACTTTTCAGTATCTTCCATTGCCATTTTTCTGTGTAGGTAATTTGTTTTCTCAGGGAAATGCCAATTTCATTAGAATTTTTTAAATGAACAACAATATGCACTACATTTTTAAATTTAATTTATAATGGTGATTATGTAACATTTCCTCATTACTAACTTATGTGTTTCTCTAACTTATTTCCTGGATCATATTTGACTCTGTTGGGTTTATTTTATTTTATTATTTTTGTGTATCTTTACCAATTTTTCTTTTCCCCTATTTCCCGAGTCATCAATTACAGCTTTAATAGTTCTTCAAAATCTCCCCTTACTTACTTTTTAAATGTTTTAATATCTTGAATTAAGTGTTGTATATATTTTTATTCTTTCTTGCTAATGATGCATTTGCCTTTAAAGGAAGCTTTAGACTCACCTTATAAGTTTCACAATGTCATGTTATCATTATTGTATTTTTCTAATAGTCTTATAGTTGTAATTTTATATTTTTTGTGCAAATAATTATTTAGAAGAGTGATTTTTTTAATTTCTAAGTTGTCAGGGTGCTTTTATGTGTATATTTTGAAATACCAATTTCTAATTTTCTTTCATTTTGTCCAGAGAATATGACATTTGATTGCAGTTTTTCATTTGTTTTGATTGTTTTTCTTGGAACATGAACAGTTTGTTATTATATAGTCATTTGTCTGTCTTCCATGTCTGTTATCTCTTTCATCATTTTCCTAAGTTTATCATTTCCTCTTCATTCTGTAAGAGTCTTTAAATTTTTTTCTCCTCAGTGATTCGAGTTTCAGTACATACTTTGGATCTGCTCTACTGCCTTCTATTCCATTTAGGTTTTGTCCTTGCATTTCTGTTTTTAACCATTTCATATCTTGCCCAATATCATATTAGCTAGCTCCCATTGTAATCTTAGCCTTTCTGTCCATTTAACATTTTTCTTTCATATAGCCCATATTTTCTTGCATCATTGAGATTACAAACTATCAATAGAGTCTGTAAAATTTACTGTTACTTCCTGTACTAAATTATTTATGAAAGTATAATATCCTTCTTTTTTTTTAATAGGTTTTTTTAAAATTTTATTTATTTTTAGAGAGAGGGGAAGGGAGGGAGACAAAAGGGAGAGAAACAGCAATGTATGGTTGCCTCTCACATGGTCCTCACTGGGGACCTGGTCCGCAACCCAGGCATGTGCCCTGACTGGAAATCGAACCGGCAACGCTTTGGTTCCCAGCCTGTGCTCAATCCACTGAGCTATACCAGCCAGGGTATAATATCCTTCTTTTTTATGCTGCATGGAATTTTCAAAGTTTTTTCATGCTATCCACCTTTGAAGGAGAAGATTCTAGGCTCTGGGTGTGCTGTTGTAGGGAAGGAAGAAGCCTTCCTCTATCCTTCTCGATTCTCTCAGTTGAGACACCACATACATGAGAGGGTCAGGGACAGAAAGTTAAAATGAGGTACATATGACATTCTGAGCTACAGATGAGGCGAAGTGCCTTAGGGCTTCAGAGGGGGAGGGAGGTCACTGCAGGAAGATAAGAAGAATAGATGTTCAGTAATTAGTAGTTTTCCTTGCCTTATAGATAAGTCATAAAAAAGTTTTTTTCTAGTGATAACTTTATTACGGGCAAGGTCCTACTTTGAATTCTTTAAGAAGGAGAAAGTTTTTCTTAATTGTCTGCAGTGTCTTGATTACCTTCAGCTCAAAATAACTCTCATGCCTGATGGCACATGTTGGGAAGGACTGTTCTGAATCCTATCACTGTGAACAGTCTGTGCAGTCCCTCTGAGCACTCACTTTGCCACATCATTTTAGGCTACTATAATATTACCATATCTTCAGTTCAAGGTTTAGTTATTCATGGTCTTGGCCAAATTCTGTTTTGCGTTGTGTTTTCTAGGGTCACTTAGTTTGCCTGAGAGGAGATCTCCTACTCCTGTTCCCTGGTGGTTTGAATACTTAGATTGAGCTTTATTCACATAATTTCAATCATTTCATAGTTCTTCCTAGATCTTCCATCTGAAGACAGTTTATTAAAACATACTATCCCAATTTGTATCCTTCCCATACGTCTTTCCATCTCTCCTTTTTTCCTGTTATTCTTCAGAAGACAATATACCCCCACCAATCCACCCTTTTCCCTGGTTGAGCTACATTTCCAGGAACTGGAGTTTCTGAATGGATGGATATAGAAAGACGTATTCATGGGGTGGGAGTGCCCTCGAAAGCACTTCCTTTCAGCAGCGTATTTCTGAGATAGGGGTTCACACCTGGGGATCGGTGTGCTCTCTCCCACCGTCCACATCCCGTTCTCATGCTTCAGGGGCTCACCCACACTCAGCCTTTTTAAAAAATGTATTTCTACATTTCTTTCCATGGGAATGCAGGAGAGGGTGAATCACATGCCTTTGGGTACTTAGCACAGTGTTCCAGATTACCTGTTCAGATTTTAGCTTGACATTTTTAGTTTGTTACAAAGAAGAAGAAATTTAATTAATGGATAAAGAGATTCAGGAAGCTACTGGTAAATCTATCTAATATTAAGTAACTGGTTATTGTGTTTTCCAGGTTCACACCTCTTTTCCATATTTTCACCTCACTTAATTATCTCCACAGAACCATGGATCAGGTATTTTTATCCTCATAAAGTGATTTTCCCAGAGTCTCACAGGTAGACAGTGGTACTTCCCACTGTGCTAAGACATCTCTGAGGGAAGAGATTACTGAACATTTCCTGTCAGGGAGTTCAACAAGAAGCTCCCCCTGTGTGGTTGCAGGGTAATGCCCTCTTCCCCTTGAAGGTGGCTGTATCCTAATTCCTGCAACCTGGGAACCTGTTATGTTGCATGGCAAGGGAGACTTAAGGTTGCAGATGGAAGTAAGGTTATTAATCAGCTAACTTTGAGACTGGGAGATTGCCTGGATTATCCAGGTGGGTCCATTGTAATCACAGGAGTCTGAAAGAGTGAACGAAGAAGGCTGGAGGGTCAGAGTCAGGGAAGGGATGTGATGATGGAAGCAGAGATAGAGTGACAGGACTGGCTTTGAATGTGAAAGGAGCCATGAGCCAAGGAATGTGGGCTTCCTCTAGGATCTGGGAGGAACAAATAAATGGATTTCCCCTCAGGAGCTTCTGGAAGGAATGGAGCCCTACTGACACCTGTTGGCCTTCTGACTATACTTTAAGGTTTGGAACTGCTTCAAGCCACTAAGTTTGTGAGAATTTATTATACATCAGATAGTGGCCATGGTCTTACTCTGAAAAGTGGAAACAGGAAGTCCTGGAGTGATGGACTCCGCACACCACACAGGCATTTCTGTGAGGAGTTACTGTGTCATCGTTCGATGTGCTATGTATGTTTTCTCATTGCGCTGCTGTTACCCTGACCCAGTGAGAGTGTCAGCTCCTGGGAGCAGAACTTGATCTGTTGTGTTCACTGCCTTATGCCTGGAACCTGGAATGGAAGAGAAGCTCCATAAATATTTGTTGGATTATTACTTTTTGCCCAGATGACATTGTACCAAATAAATGGAACTTTATTTGCATCCTATGTGGAATACTGCTAACTGTATTAGTAATAGAAATAAAAAGAAAGAAGAAATTGAGTTAACATTATGCCACCCTCCAAGATCAAATATTAATTTTAGTGTTCTTCCTAGTTTGGTCTTATGCATAAATATTTTATGTGAATGATCCTCTCAAAATAAATAGGTGGTTATAAAATACATACAATGTTGTATGTTGCATTTTGACTTACCAATGTGATCCATGTTGCATTTTTGTGACTTAACACATTTTAAATAAATGTTTAACTGTCAGGTTTTTTTATAAATACCATTTCACAGGCTGGTTGGCATTCCATTGAATATATAGGATATTCCATTGAATATATCAAATATGTATATTCAGTATACATATAATTAATTAATTATTGTTGGTCATTTAAAATATTATAGGTTATTTATCTTTTCAAAGAACCAACTCCTGGATTTATTAACCCTTTGAATTGTTATTTAAAATATTTTATTACTACTAATTAAACTCCTTCATGCTGTGGATCTGTTACAAGTCGCTATAACTCTCAAATGATTACTGTGTTTATAGTGAGCTCATAGGCCCAGACTAACTGATAGAGCCACGGGGACTGTTTGTGGAGTTGTAGGGCTGCACATGTTTCTGTATAGAGCTCTATCTAGTAGGTTCCTGGTCTGGGAAGGTTTTAAATGGCTTTTAAATTTTTGTTTAATCTATTCACAAGGCATGTCCTGCCTGGCACCTGGTCCCTACTTTATTTCTTCAACTTCAGATGGTACTTCTACCTAAAGTACTCTTCCTCAGAAATCTTCAGAACTTCTGCAACACTTGGAGGCAAAAGCGGAGTGTTAGTGGCAAAGGAGAAGCACCAACTGGGAAGGCACATTGAGAGGGTGATGAGTATCAGAGGAAGGCATCTCCTTAAGATATTTCACACGATGACCTGTATTTTTTTAAATTGAAGTTTTGTTTTTCTTCTCTTCTCTTCTTGACAGTTGCTTCAGTTTTCCTTCATGCCGACTATTCCTCTGATAACAAAATAAGAAGAAGAAAACAGTTTTAACTGTTAACTCAAATTCTCAAGAGCAATAAGAAGTCCAGGGGAGGGGGAGGAACCTCCCCAGGCTTCCTTTGATTGTACAGGCCAGTAGTGTTAACTAAATTACAAACAACCGCTCTAAGCCTGGGAGAAGGATATCCACACCAAAGCAGATCTGGACAGTTGTTTTGCCTAAGATGGCAAGACATCATCATCTTTCAATCTGCAGCCAAGAAAACCATAAATGGACACGTCTCGTCTTGCCTGGCAAGAGATGCTTCTGAAGGCTTCTGAGGTGCCATAGTGTCTCTTGATAACTCTTTTACCCTGGTGTTTGTTTTTTCAGTGTTTTTTGAGTCCATTGGGACGTAGGGTAGAAAGGAAAGGAGGAAGGGGAGGTGAAAGATGTATTTGCCTGGGAATGCTGTCTTCTGATGAACATTCCGAGTGTCAACACAGAGTGAGGGTTTATTTTAGGAGACACCAGGAATGAAATCTTTTATGTTGATATTGTGCAGGACTGATCTGTATTGTGCTGCCATGAAGGACAGGAAAACTTCATGATCTTCCTGTATCTTTATAATTTCTGCCATGAAAACATTCATGGATAGGAAATGGCTCAAATTGCCCATAACAGGAGCACTGTACAGTGAGTTTGGAGACAGGGTTTCTAGTTCCATTCCTATTAGTAACCTGTATGTTTGCTTTTGTTCTCAGTTTTCTCATCTGTAAAAATGTGAGCATTTATGCTAAACTCTCTTTACATTGGTAACACTAAAACTTCTTTATTTTATCATTAATTCGAAACTGCTAACCTCCTGGAAGATGTTGGAAATATGCTTCCTGTTAATTTCTAGCCAGACAAATATAGTTTTGCTTCAGAGCATGCCATGAATCATTATTTATTTTTGTTTCATGAGAATTACTCTTAAAAAATGTGATTTTCTGTTGGTTTCACAGAACCATTCAGATTGCACAGCTCGATGTATTGCTTCTGCATGTCATAAATTTCTGCTTATAGTAGAAACCAGGGATTTTCAAAGTGAGCTCTTTGGATCAATTACATCAGTGTCACCTGGTACCTTCTGTGAGTTTGCTAGATTGCATAGTCATGGGCCCCACCCTAACCTGCTGAATCGAAGTCTTTGGGGACAGGAGCCAGGAAGCTTTGCTCTCACAAGGTCTCACTGCATGTGGAAGAAGTTTGAGAAGCAGTGTTGTAAGCATGGGGGCAGGCAGGTGCTGTGATTTTGCCTTCTGCATCTGAAGAAACCCCACGCATATGGTTTGCTCCTTGAGTGGCTACTTCCAACAGAGCTAATGGGCTTCATTTGAAATATCAAGGTAGAGACCTTTCTGTGTGCAGGAAGCTACTGCTGCTCTGTCGAGGCCCTAAGGCTGTTGAAAGGGGAATGCAGACCTTCTTGGGGTAGGAAGGAGGATGGGGTTCCTTTCCTTGTGGGATGGTATCCATTCTCCTTTCTACCCCAGGCTGACTCCTCTCAGTCTCTCCGCGATGATGCCTTTGCTTCCAGCGGAGCAGCAGGTGCTTGGGAGTGCCAGAAGGGTGTTGGCCTGCTGCAAAGAAATGACATGTGGACAGGTTATTTCTGAGAGGACTGAGAAGGAACAACATCTGTGATAGCACTGCCATTTCTGTTACACAGTATTTATTTTGATGTTTGGTCCTGAGCTTTGTCTCCCAGTCCTGTGGTGGTGGATGGGCCCCCAGAGATTTGCTCGTGGTGGTGCTGAGGTCTGCAGCAAGTAAAGTGCTTCAGACCACTTCCTGGGGAGTGTGCCCTGAGCTTAGAGGAGGTCCAGTGGTTCTGGCTATCAGTCATTGATAGAAGAGTTAACCACAGCACTGTAATTAATTATAGATATTTATTAAGGTAAATGATATCTCACACACACACACACACACACACACACACACACACACACACACACACACACACACTAATCATCCTTCCCCAGCAGAGGGTGTCATGAGGGTTTTCTTTGTTTATGCAGCCTGAGCTGGCACTTGCCTGGAATATGGTGTGACAGTGGAGGAGCTCCTGGAGTTTTTTTTCTCAATGGAAATTCTCTCCGTCTGAGTTAAATGCTGCTGAGTAGTGAATGTCCTTTCCCTTTTGACTGTTTTATACTGAAGGAATACTTACTTGACTCATTTCTTGCATCCTCTATTGTCTTTTAAACCTCAAAAAACATTTAACGAGGTTGCACCAGCCATGCCCTGCATGAGGGTGTTTAGCCTGCGTGTGCAAGGACAGAGATCCTGGTGTAGGGCTGCAGCTGGGAGAGTCAGGACTGCTTTTTGCAAGTTTGCATAAAGGTGTTATGCACTTCTTCCCAGTCTGTGCACCAACGAGGTTGGGGTACTCTGCACAGTTCATGCAAAGGTGTTATGTGGAGTGGCAGTGGCCTGGGTCCCTGGGCAAAGGAAATACCATATTTTTTGGACTATAAGATGCACCAGACCATAAGACACACATAGGTTTTAGAGGAGAAAAATAGGAAAAAATTTTGAAGCAAAAAAATGTGGTAAAATATTTAATAACATAATATTTCACCAATATAAATGTAAACAGCCAGGTAAGCTACATTCAGACCACAACATGCACCCCCATTTTCCTCCCAAATTTGGGAGGGAAAGTGTGTCTTATAGTCTGGAAAATACAGTACATATTTTCAATAAGGTGCTCTGCCTTCATCTTCAAGTGTGAATGTTTCTAAAACATAACTTACCTTATCATGGACTTACTCCCAAACCAGAGTCCCTTTCTGTTTGGGCTCCCAGGTGTGATGTCTGAACATCCTAGATCCCTGTATCTTCACTACACCAGCATCCAGAAAGCCAGATCTCTATACTTTCTTTCATAATGTCTTCCTCCTCTTTACTCTTACCTTGTCTACCCTCAGCACCAGGCTTGTATCACCTCGTAACTGCACTTTCTGGCCTCTTGCCACTCTGGCCTTTCAGCACTCAGCCCCCTCACTATTGACATTTCCAGCACATCACACTGGATCTTGCTTCCTGACATGGTGCTGCAGTGGTGGTGGGCACATCTTTCTCTGAACAGCCATTAGTATTTCCCTATTTTTCTTTATTTAAAAAGTGTCTTAGTCAGCTTGGGCTGCTATAACACAAATACTGTAGACTGGGTGACTAAAACAACAGACATTTATTTCTCATAGTTTGAAGTCCATAACTGAGGCACCAGCAGATTCGGGGTCTGGTGAGAGCTGTCTTCCTTCTTCTCACTTTGTCCTCACATGATGGAATGGGCAAGGGAGCTCACTGGGGTTTCTCTTATAAGGCACTAATCCCAATGACGAGGGCTCCACTCTCATGACCTAAATACCTCCCCAAAACTCCATCTCCTAATACTATTACTTGGGAGTTGGGATTTAAACATAGGAATTTGAGGGGGCATACATTCAGTCTATAACATAAAGTTAGAACTCTGAAGCCTGCACTTTAAGCTTCTGAACTTTGGCTCCAGCTTGCCTCAGACATAGAGAGTCAATTCCATAGTCTGTATGGTCAAGGATGCATTTGAATTATGCTTTAAAACAATGGAACACTGGGTTACAAGTTAAGCGACAGCTTTGCTCATTCTTTCAATATTAGTTGAATTCTTATAGTATAACAGACTCTCAAACATTTAACCACACCTCTCTTTCAAAACCTAACTCAACTTCTACATCCTTGACCCTTTTACTCTACCTAACGATGAACTTTTCTTTTTTGAACTCATAATTTAATTTGCTGTAATTCAATGGACTTTTATGGCAGAGACTTTATGTTGGTACCATATGGAGCTAAATAAGAAACAATCCCTCCCCTGGAGGCACCTAGAGTGTATTAGGAAGGAAAGGCATGTGTAAACAGTAGATTCTAATGCCACATGGGAAGTGCCCTTACAAAGAGCCAGGGAAGTCTTTAGGAAGGAGAGACCAGTTCTGGCTGGTAGCATTGGGTTGCACCACATACCAGAACTGCTCATGCATTCACCTTTTAAAATTAATTGTTATTAGCAAAGTAATTCCTGAGGTACTTCCTGCTGATGAAGTTTAAGACATCACAGAAAATGCCGCCCCAGCTGGTATGACTCAGTGGATTGAGCACCAGCCTGCAAACCAAAGGGTCACTGGTTTGATCCCCCATCAGGGCGCATGCTAGTTTGCGGGCCAGGTCCCCAGTAGCGGGCACACAAGAGGCAACTACACATTGATGTTTCCCTCTCTCCCTCCCTTCCCCTCTCTCTAAAAATAAATAAATAAAATCTTAAAAAAAAAACAAAAAACAAAAAATACATCACAGAAAGTGCCAGTGTTCTCTTTGAGTACCCATGACTTATCTGCAATATCTATGGGCCAGTCCAGAAGCCACACACCATAATCAGTTGGACATGTCCCCATTTATATACATTTTTATTTTCCATAGTAAGTATGTAGTATTTCATTGTAGTGAGATGGTATCAATCTGGATTTTGTTCTGTATTGTGCTTATTCTTATTCAATAATGTATGTTAGAGGTTGATCTACCTTCTTTGTAATGCTAAGATAATATCCTAGGATATCTTGTGCACCTTCATAACATTCCTCCATTGGAAATACCTGGTGTGTGGGGTTGTTTTCCTCACTGGTCTCTGACTCATTCATATGGACATACCAGAGATGAATTTGCTTTTTAGCTCTTCCCTTACAGTTGACAACCCAGTTGTTTGCATTGTTTTTCCTATCACAAATAGTGCTGGAGTTGAGCCTTCCTGCACACAGCTCTTATGCCCATACATGAGAGTAGTTTCTCTAGGTGACACCAAGCAGTGGGGTCACCAGATCAGTTTTCATCTTGAAATCTTCAGGTAGACTCTGAATCTCAAATGTGTCTACCTCTCTGCAGTCCTTAGTTACTCTGCAGAGAGAAGTTTGCTAAGTAGCTGTTGAGTGAGTGAATGAATGAATGGATTTCCATGTGCAGATGGTGAAACCCTTGCCTAATTTATCTCAGATAAAATGCCCTAGGCTGTTTGATTTTGTTCCATGCTCAGCTCACCTTGAACAGAGAACAAGTTATTTGCAGGGAGGCATGCCCTAGAGAAGTTAATACAAGATCCAGGGTCTCTAGCTTTTTGTTGTTGTTTTCTTAAACGATGGACATTTATTTTCTCACTGTTTTGGAGGCTGGTAGTCCAAAATGAAGGTTTTGGCGGGGTTGTGTTTTTTTTGTTCATTTGTTTGTTTTTGGTAAGGCCTCCTTTCTTGGCTGGTAGATGGCTGTCTTCTCCCTCTGTCCTCACATGGTCTTTTCTGTGTGCATATCTGTCTCTGGGTTCAAATTTCTCCTTTTTTTATAAGGTTACCAGTCATATTAGATAGGAGTAATTCTGCCCTACTCTTAATTACATCTACCACAACCAACCTTATTTCCAAATAAGGCCACATTCTGCAGTACTGGGGGTTAGAACTTCAACATACAAATTCTGGGGGACACAACTCATCTGTAACACTGTACAAATGGACTCTCTGCCCTTCATTCACTGGCTCATGTCAAGTGCTCAGAAATGGCTGGGTCCCCACTGGGGTTTGATCAGAGATTCGCTCCCAGCTCAGAGAGGTTCTAGCTGACCAGCTTGATGTCTAGGAGCAGTGTTTTGGCTGGTGTAAAATGAGTGCTACAGAAAAACATTTCCTTATGACAGGGCTTAGGACACCAGGTGTCTATTGTGATTTTGAGAGTGTTGTGACTTTGAGGGTGGATGTAGTAGCTGACAGTGTGTGATGTGGGTTAAAACCATAAAATAATTCAGGAGGAAGCAAGCTGCTTATGTCTGGACAAGTTTGGGGTCTCTATTCCTTCCCAGAGAGGCAATAGGCCAGCCTATATTTTATTATGTGCTTTCATAATCCCCTCCCCAATGTTTTTAGATTTTAAAAAATACTAAAATGAGCTTCAAGGGCATATTGAAAGACTAACAGATGTAACAGAATGCCCATACACAGGGATGAGTGTGTGGAAAAGGAGGAAGGGAAGGTCTCTTGGGCATAGTGGACATTTATAACTCAATGTCTGCAGGTTTATAAACCTTACCTTTTTGGTTGAGCTGGTAGAATTTTCCTCATCTTCCCCATGCTGTTATTACCCAGGGAACTGACCAGGCTCCAGACATTTCCCAATCCTACAATTAACTTTAAAAAGTAATATTATGAGTGAGGAACCCCAAAATCTGGAGTTATATTCTGGAGGGCGGGCCCATTGTAGTATAGGCTTCCCATCTGTATCAGTGTACTAGTTAGCATTGTTGTGAGAGGCTGCATTTGGCTTCAGTGAGGTGGGGTTGTTTTTGCAGACTCTCAATGGGCCTGCTCATTTCATGATGGGTGATTTAGGGGTGCAGCTGCACACACCTCACTGAGAGCTCAGCAATTTTTTAACAAAAATGGCATGACCCCCATGCCCTACCCTGCCTATTCACCTGATTTTGCTCTGAGTGACTTTTTTTTTGTTTCCTTGGATGAAAAAAGTCTTCAAAGTGAAACATTTTCCCAATGTGGAAGAGGTGAAACAAAAAAATGTCAGAAGCACTAAAAGGCATCAAAATCGATGAGTTCAAAAACTGTTTTGAGCAGTGGGGAAAAAATCTAGATAGGTGTATTGCATCAAATGGAGAGTATTTTGAAGGTGACTGAAGTTTAAACATGTAAGAACAAATACTCAATTTTTAATAAGTAAATTCTGGGTTTTTTGGGTTCTCCCCTTCTCTTGTAGTTATATTATATAGCACTTGGCCTGAAATGATGATATGAGAAATTATGGCAATGCCATGAACATTTGATGAGCTCAGTCCTCATAAAGACATAAGACAGTGATCACGCTGTACCCCGTTTTCAGGAGGATTTTTGAAACTTTGAGTTCAGAGATGCTCCAGGTTTTTGGAGCTGCAGATGTTCATTTGTTTTCCTTTCCTTCTCAAAGCAAAGTTCTTTGTGTGGTGGAAGGAGGTGATGTAGGACTAGGAATTGTAGAGCCAACTGTCGATGGCTAAACAGGCACTGTAAGTCGATGGTGGATGGAGTGGTCAAGATATGGTGAGTCAGCAGTACCATTGCTTCTTCTCTCCAGCCTCAGCCACCTGTCTTTGCCTGCTTTGCCATCTGTAAATCATCCTGAAAAGGGATTTCATCAGAATTACCTTATGGGGAGTTCTGGCCTGGGATCCCTTTAAAGTCATGGCGGTCTGTGCTCTCTGAGGTTCAACCTCTGTTTGTGTCACATGCAGACGTAGCTTGGCTCCCATTTCTGAGGCATCTGGATACTGGCAGTGCCAGGATGGAATTTGGGGTGCCAATCTGATCCCTCACATGGTGTGGTAGTCTGATTTCTCATTCTGTGTCACGTCAGCACACATGCATCAGAATTCAAATGAGATGTTGACAGCATGAACATCAATGTGTGGATGAATTCAGTTGGATTGAGATTTGCCCTGGTGAGATAAAAGCTGGGCAGGGGTGGAGACACGTCACTTGGGACTCCTCAAATTTCCTTCCCACCTCATCTTGTCTTCTGACTTAAGCCCAGGCTTGAGTTTTGCTTTCCTGGATTTCTCTTAAAGAGCCTGAGCCCCTGTCACATTTTCATGTTGCCTTTTCTACTTTCAACCCAAATAGGAAATGACAGGGATTGTTCAGTATAGAGAAAATATGATTGATTTTGTCACTTTTAAATAAGTTTTTTGAAGTTTAACATATATACAGAAAAGTGTATCTAACATAAGTGCATAGCTTGATGAATTTTCACAAACTAAACAGTAGCACCAGATCAAGAAACAGAGCAGGATCTGTACCCCTCAAGCCCCTCATGGCCCTTTCTAGTCACCTTGCCCCCAAGAGTGATCACTGTCCCAGCTTGTGATTAGCCTAGGTCAGTTTTGTCTGTCTGTATGTTGTTTCACGACATATTCTTTTGCTGAATATTATGCTTGTGAGATCCACCTTCATAATTTTGACTGTAGGTTATTTGTTATCATCATTACTAAGTGTTTTATTGTGAGAATTGACATTTGAGTAATTTTCAGTGTTTGTCTCTTATAAGTTGTGCTGCTAAGAACATATTCATATATTCCTTTCCATGATCACCTGTGAACATTTCAATTAGATCTGCACCCCAGCATGGATGTCTTACGGTGGGCCTGTGATTCGCCTTTAGTAGGTCCTAATACACAGTTTTCCCAAGTAGATGTACTTATTTAAACTGTAACTTGGATTTTAAACCAAAGTGGATAATTGAGTGTGAATGCCATGGTCACATCTGTTGGATTAAAAGGCTTCCAGGGCAAACCAGCCACAACCAAGAGAGAGTCCAAACATTTGGGATGGAAAAGTGGCCTTACCATGTTGATTTCACCCTGTTTTGGTGCCAAATCACTGCAGCAGGCAGGGTGTGTCCAGACAGGAGACACTCCAGAGGCACACACTTGCCCTTTGCAGGCTGAAACAAGAACAGCTATTACTTCTACTATTGATCCTCTTCTACTCTTTCTTCCTCCTCCTCCTTCTCTGCATAGAGTTCTCTTTTTCTTTTCTTTCAGAACATCTCCAAATAGGAGTTGTATTCCCATCCCTCACCCACCACACACACATGCATACACACAGAGACACCCACCACCTACACACACACGGCCTTTCATGTGGGAAGACTAGTGCCTGAGGTAGTAATGTAGTCCAGGGAATCACAGTGTAGAGAGAAGTGTTAATTATACAGAAGAAAGTGTGATCACAATAACTCGAGTTCTTTAGAGAAAAGCTTATTTAAGAAAAAAAAATGCAGTAAGAACAAGCCTTTCCAGAATTACCATGTCTGAGGACAGGCCTGTGAGAGACAGCCCTCCCACACCCGGCACGGTATCCACAGTTGGCCAAATCCAAATTAAGCAGACTGAAGGACAGAAACAACCCAGAGACCCTGAGAGAGAGCTAAGACCACGGCATTTTTTTCTAAGTAGCACACAACCTTTCTAGCCAGCACCCTCTGTGACTGGGGGTTGTACTTCCAGCTTCCCATGGCCCAGGTGTCCACCCGAGATCCCATTGCTGGAAGTGGAGGGCCAGGGATCTGACCGCCCATCTGGCTGCCATCCCCAGCCCTCTGTGGGTCACCTTTTGAGCAAATTTCTCTGGGAGTGAAGGCTGAACCTCAGACAACTGTTTTTTCATGTGGGGTACCATGTGCAGGGACCTCTGCAGAGACCCAGCTCTCAACTGGACCCTGAGGATCCTGCTGCTAGCCTTGGACCCTGAGGGTCTCTGTCACAATGGCTGTGCCTCCTGGGAGCCTGTGAGTGAAGGCATTTGTGTGGAAGTTGACTGGACACAACCCAGGAGTCCTGCAGGCAGCGTTGGCTGTAGTCCAGGGGCCCTGGACACAAAGGGGGTCTCCAGGAGAGAGATGCCATCCTGACTGGGAGTGAACACACAAAGCAAAGGCAAGTGGCCAAGTCAGTCTGGAAGGGTTATACATCACTGTCATCTGCTCCTTTCTACTCATAGGCCAAGTGCAGCCCTCTCTTCTTGACCACAGCTAAGTCCGGGTCTGGGAAGCTGCCCCCTTAGTTCTGTGGCCTGCACATTGGATTCTGTGAGGGCACTATGGACCCTGGTCTGGGAGACAAATGATTTGGGGTCATTCTTCATCTCCTCCATCTTTTGTCTGCCCTCAGCTCAAGGACCAAGTAGCTACAGTCAATTTAACAAGGTGTGAAAATGGTGGTTTCCAGTTTCCCTTCTGTTGTTTTCTTCCATCCATCGCCTTAGAAGATTCTGTTGACCCATAAAGCCATATTGATAAAGTATTAATCTGTTTATATCCCGCTGAAAATTATCAAAGACCCATACAACTGCTGTTTGTGGCTTTCAGTCACCTTGCTGTCACTGGTACTGCCACCTGAGTTTCTATAATTTCAGCTGAAAGCAGAGGCTGGTGGCATTTCCATTAGCTATCACTGCCTTAATTCGAGTAGATCTGAGGGTTTTGTTATTTTAAAATACCATGCAGATCCTCAGTACCGCATCATCGGTACTACTGCTAGACCCTCGGTGGCTCTGTGCTTGCATTGTAGAAGCACAGTCTCTCTGGCGTTTTCCCAGTTCTAGGTTGTTCCAGGGACAAGAACACTATTTATGGTGGGCTAAACTATGTGTGTGCCCATGCGCAGTCTCAGGGAGACCAGGGAAGCCAGCATGGGCACTGCCTACAGTAACTCCTCCTCCTTGGGAAGGTATAAATGAACAAGGAGGCATAAACCTCCTTCTCCAGGGTTTCCACTATTTCCACTTGGCAGAGCCCAATTCCTGGGCAAGTGCATTATTAGGGAGGGAGGCAAGATAAAGCAGAATAGCCCGGGGTTGAAAGCTAAACTTAGATGTCAGCTGATCCCACAGAGAGCTCCACAGCACAGCTCCATCCCAGAGTTGATGCTCTCTGGGTGCAACAGGGCTTCCTTTTATACCCCCAGTCAGCCATTCACTGGCCACTTGCTGCCCCTGGCATGGGTGCAGGGTGACCTGACAGGTAAGGCAGCTTCTCTAGAGAAGGGGACAGGTGAGACCCACTAGCAGCCACCACTCGAAGTGCCTGGAGTGGTGTCCTTGAGATGAAGGGAATCTGGGCACAGGTGGTGAGTGCTGCCCCGCCCGCCTATGGCCCTGTCTGGTGGCAGGCCACAGCCTCTCCCAGCTCCACCTGTATAAACAGGTCCTGTCTGGACCCACCACTTTGGATCCTGTCACTTAAACAGATGAATGTATGTGCTTCTGCTAGGACCTTGCAGTAGACTTTGGGAAATCAAACCAACTGGATCCAAGAAGATCATGCAGTGGGTAGAGCTGAGCTTCAGAGACGTGGCTGTGAGGATCAGATGGTTTTGAGGGACTTTAGAAGTTCGAAGAGGTGTTCCCTGTTTGAAAACTGTCAACAATGACTTGTGAGTGTTTCTGCTCAGATGGGATTAGTCCGTGTGCTCTGAGGCACCAGGATCTGCGCACATACCAAGCAGAGCTTGGAAGTGCCCTTAGGTACCATCAGAACCACAGCCCCATCCTGTCAGCCCCATCCCGTTTGTGCTGTCCTTTCTCAGGCTGGCAGCCCTCTCTCAGGATGGTCTGGCTCCTCTTTATGCCACTCCTTTTCTCCATTGTCGTGGTGGAGCTTCTGGTCAGGGAAATGTCACCCGGTCCCACTCAGTGGAGGCAGGCATGCCAGGTCCAAATTCCAAAAAATGGAAAAAGTGCTCGTAAGTAAATTTACAGAACATGCTCAGAGCGTAGCATTGTTGACTAGATAACAATGATTTATGACTAGCACCTCCATTGGCTTTGTATCAGCGGTGTGTGTGGTGTTTTCAGCTCTATCCCTTCTTGGCCAAAGTTCTTCTTCCAAACTGGTGGTGGCTCTGCATTCAGAGCTTTTGGTGCACTTAGCTCTCATTGAGGACAATTACAATGAATTGTGAATCAGTGTCCTGGACAGTGGGGGTCATTTTACTGCAGAATGGCTGCCTTTTGTCTCTCTGGCAAAAGGTGCTGAGAAATGAATGCTAAGGACTGTGGAAATGCTGAATAATAAGTGAACTTAATCACACCAGGCAGCAAGGTTTGAAAGGCTCCCTTTGATTGACCTAGTTATATTTTCAAGGTTCCTAGACTGGTGCTTTGGAAAAAGTGATTGTCTTAAGGATCTCTCTCTGTGCCTCAACACTATCAGATCCCCTCCATAGACTCCCATCTCAATAGTGAGTTTTAGGTTTTTAGAATAACTCAAAGGATTTCCTGGTAAAGGTAGAGGAGGGGAGGTGACCAATGGGATTGTGAGTGGGTGTGGTGGACACCCAGGTCTAAGAGGAAGATTAATTTACAACTCAGAGGGAGAGGCAATGACTTAATCTGAAGCCAGTCTGCATGGGCCCCGATGGGAGTAAATAAAAATCTCAGGTTTTTTACACAGTTCAGCTTTATTCATTCATTCATTTACTCATTCATTGAGTCAACAGACAGGTGTGGGATGAGGTCAGTCTTACTGGTGTTGTGTTTGAGATGTCCCATATAGATTGAGGTTTGAACCACAGCAGTCTGGGATATGGGAAGCAGCAGTCCCTCACTCTTTTCCCATGACTGTACCACAGGCAGCTGGGATTGCAGCTGGCATTTTCCATATGTTTCAGTGTTCAAAAAGTACAGGTGTGTTTTTGTTTTTTCTCTAAATTCATCGAGACAAGTTCCATCACTCCTTTTTAAACAATAATTTTTAGAAATGGTATATCTTATCTTCCATACAGATATACAAAGAACATGTTAAAGATTTTATTTAACTCATGATGGATGAGGAGACTGGTATGCTGTTACAAACATTTAAAAGAAGAATCCAAACAGACACATTTATAGATCAGGAATATCACAGTGAATGTGCAAATATGGTTTCTTCCACAGTTGCAGAGAGAAATCAATTGAACCTACTGAACAAAATTTGCATATTTAGAGAACAATTATTAATGTAAAGAATTGTAAAATAGCTCAAGGGCAGTGAAAAGACAGACAACCTGGAAAGGTGTATTCTAGACAATGCTTAGTTTTCTATTGCAGTGCAAATTTTTCTCTATACTTTTCTTTAAAAAGCCCAGTATTTTAAGCATTAAACTTGCTCAAAAATTGCCTTTTTCTTTCCTTTTTAAGGTATAATTAGCAATTATGAAAGTTTTTTTGTCATTTGGAGATACTTTATATCTGTTGTTATGATACTAAAGCAAGATTATTAATCTCCAAATAACTTGAAGAATTATTTTGGAAGAGAATTAATGCTGCCCTGTGTAGTTCCCCAGGACTGAGATTAGTAAGTAGAAAATACGATTTATAGGATTTATGTAAATGATTTATAAGATCTTGGGTATATGAATAACATTGGAATAGTGAATCTGCGAACTGGAAATGAATGAGCTCAAACAACAGAGAAGGTTGGAAACCGCATTGTGGAATGGGGAGATGTGAGGTGGGGGAACAGGACACTTGCAGATAATTTCAGAACACAATTCCTGAAAAAATAATGGAAAATTTCTTCATGCATTAACTTTTAATCTCTGAAGACTTTTAATGTAATTTAATTTAAGCTGACATTTTTCACAGTTCAAAAGGACCTCAAATCCTATTGTGTCTGCCATTTCGAAGTTTATCCTGAAAAGACGTATAGTCCTTATGAACAATGAAAGAACTGGAAGTTATGGCAGGATTTAACTTACATAATTAGCTGAGAGTTGGGCTAATTCTTGTTTAGCCCAACTTCTGATTTATTTTGAAAGTGTTTCTTCTATATCCTTTTTTAGCCCTTGATGTTGCTGACCCACCTTTCCTGTTGGAAATTAATTTCTTCTTTCCCTGACCCTCTCCAGGACTTGTTTTTTTTTTCATCACTGGGGCTATTCTCTGTCTTTCACTGCCCCTCTTTGTACCCTCTTTTCATTTCTTCCTAGGATGCTGCCCCACTGTGTCCCTTTCTCTAACTCCTTCCCCTGGACACAACTCCTCATCCAGAGAGCCAGCTCCTACCTTGGTTCAGATGATCATCGTCTTCATTCTGCTTCTGAGCACCACACTAATGTTTTCAACTGCCACTGGACATTTCCAGCTGAATATTCTTACACCTCATACTCAGTATGTCTAAAATGCAAACAATCAAATTTCTCCTAATGAAATATATCTCATTTTGTAACATTTTATCCCATCCACTTACCTTGTCAATTCTTTCTTCTCAATATTTCTCTCTGACCTTTCCTGTCATTCTGTTGTTGTACATAATCCAAACCTTCATCCCTTCATCTGTGAGTCCTCGCCATAACTTCTGCATCAGTCCTAATCTCCTAACCCAATTAGTATTCCTTTAGTGTCTGTGAGTAGATGCCGTGAGCCAGGTCCTGATCCAGCTGTTAGGGTTCCAGTGCCAGAGTCTACTGAGAAGACAGACATTGATTAGATATTCATACTTTAAGTGTATAATCATAAACTAAGTACTAGAAGGAAAGTGCTACAAGAGCATGTAATAGGAAGCCCTAATTAGTCTGGAGGGGCAGCTAAAACTCTCAGCAAGTGATTACTGAGAAGGCATCTGAGGTACTAAGCACATGAAGACAAGGTGGAGGGGGCGAGTTTATCAAGTGAAGAACCTAGTGTTTACCAAGTCCTGGAGGTGGCTGGAGGCATTAGAAAGACTGAGCATGAAAGACTGAAGTGTTTTGGTGAAGTGAGGAAGGGGCAGTGATGTGGGATGAGCTGGGAGTGGGAGAAGGATGGGTAGGCTGATGCTAAGTTGCCGTAAGAATTCAAGTGTCTACCTGAATGGATCTTGAGGTCAGGGAAACGGAAAAAGTAAGACAGAAAAACAAATACTGTATGGTCTCACTTACATATGGAATCTAAAAAAGCTGAACTCATACAGAGAGTAGAATGGTGGTTGCCAAGGCCTTGGGGGATCTGGAAATGGGGAGATCTTGGTCAAAAGGTATAAATTTCCAGTTATAAGACTAATAAGTTCTAGGCAACTAATGTACAGCAGAGTGAGTATAGTTAATACTGTATTATATGCTTGAGAGTTGATATGAGGATAGATCTTAAATGTTGTCATTATACACATAAAAAAGTAATTATGTAAGGTAATTGGAGGTGTAAGCTAATGCTGTGGTGGTAATCATTTTGTGTATCAAACCATTACGTTGTATACTTTAAACTTATACAATCTAATATGTCAATTATATCTTAATAAAGCTGAGGGAAAATAACTTAGGTGTGTGTCCTCAGAGCACAGGAGAGTCTTTGAAGGGTTTTTAAGCAGGAAGGAAATGACATGACCAGATGAGCCTTTTCAAAAGCTCATTGTGACTGCTCTGTGAAGTCCAGTAGACAACCTGAAAATCCTGATCAAAAGAACAGGAAATGCTGGGTAATGTCATAGCCTAACTGAACTTACTAGGAAGTAGAGGTTTTGTTGGAACTGTGAATAAAGAGAAAGCTGAATGCCCAAAGAGCATGTTGGCTCTGACTGCTTCACTTTCCCTAGTGACATTTGCCCATCTCAGTAAGCAAGGGATGTGCCTTTAAAAATGACACAAGGACAGAGGACAAGGCTGGAGGTGTAAGTGGGTTGGGGGAGTGATCTGAGACCCTCACATGAAAGAGGAGCCTTTCAATCAGATCATACAATAATCTACTCTTCACAAAAGAAAATACTAGGAAGTTTGTCTCTTTTGACCTGGCCTGCAGTTGGGACTGGGGCAGAATTTTCTCTAAAGATGTTTTCCCGTGGATGTGCTGCAGGTGAGTTTGGGATTCTTCATTATACCACTTTCGTGGTCCTGGAATCCCAGGCCCAGAAATTAACATGACAGTGAATCCTACACTGGTAATCACTGTCGGATTCCTAGAAGAAGCATCACAGTTCTCTCTGAAATTCTAATAGAATTAAACCGTAAAGAATTTCATATAATTGTGTGTACGTGAAGTGTAAAAATATTTTAGATTGTATAATATTAATATTGTATAAATAAAGTTAATTTGGGCAGGTGATCAGAAAAACATTTTAAACCTTTGTACTTTTGCCAAAGAGAGTGAATACAGGGTGGCACAAAAGTAGATTTACAGTTGTGAGTATGTAAAACTCAGAGTTTATTCTTGTATTATCATTAATTAATTATTGTATTTTCCATACTCACAACTGTAAACCTACTTTTGCCCCACCATGTTATAACATAATTTTATTAAGTTAAATGTGCATGTTAAAAATTATGAGGAATTGCTGAAATAATAAGAATAGGGTATGTGATTTCCAAATCAGTAGAGGAGAAAATTAGTATTCAAAATCTAGTCAGTCCAAAAAAGGCAGAGAAGATAAAATAAAAGAGAAAAAGAAGGATAAATGAAAGATACAAAATGAAAAGGTTGAAATAAGTTCAAATGTATTCATAATAATAAGTATAAATGGACCAAATTCATGACAAGATTGTCACATTAGATTTTAAAAATTCATCCATATGCTGTTTGCAAGGGACAGACACATCCACAACATAAAGGCACAAATAGTTGAAATTAAAATGATGGGAAAAGATATAGTTGAATATTATCCAAAAACATCTTTGAGTTGGATAAGATTGGACGTTTTTATCCAGTAAAGTAGATTTAAAGGCAAAAGATATTATTTGGGATAAAAAGTTAGTATTTGATAGTAAGCGATAGTGTTAACTGGGAAGATGTAACAGTTCTACTCCAAGCACTTTATGAGATTGTCTCAAAATAACATAAAACAAAAAGTGATGGCTTTTCAAGAAGAAACTAAAAAACTAACAAATTTATAATCATATTGAGAGATAGTAATACAATTTTCTTAGTAACTCAAAGATCAAAGAATAAGAATTATTAAGGCTATAGAGGATTTGAACAAGAGTTTGATCAGATGGAGATATAGAACATTATTCAACAATATATAATACACATTATTTCCAACAAATATAAAATAGAACCTATGTAAAAATTTGCCTTGTACCAGGCCTTAATACAAGTCTCAAAAAAAGTCACAGAATCGACGTCAGACAGATTAAATTCTTGGATCACAGAGACATTTATAACCTTGTTACATACAGTGTGCTTCATTATTATTATTGTTATTATTATTTAAAATTATTTTATTGTTCAATTACAGTTGACTGCATTTACCTCCCACCACTCCTTCCCACCACAGCCAAACCCACCTCTATCCCTTGCTTCCACTGCCCGCCTTGGTTTTGTCCATGTGTCCTTTGTAGTTGTTCCTGAAAACCCTTTCCCCCATTATCCCCTCCCACCTCCCCTCTATTTTATATGAGTATTAGTTTCAGGTGTAGTGGTTAAACAGTCACATACTTTAGAATCTCAGGGGGTGATTTCCCCCTGAAATTTCAAGTACCCACTTGGCACCATACATAGGTGTTACAAATGTTATTGAGTATATTTACTATGCTGTACATGGCATCCCTGTGACTATTCTGTAACTGCCCATTTGTACTTAATCCCTTCACCTTTTTCACGCAGCCCCACAACCTTCCTTCCCTCTGACAACCATCAGTCTGTTCTCTGAATCTGCGAGTCTATTTCTATTTTGTTTATTTTGTTCTTTAGATTCCACAGTTGAGTGAAATCATATTGTATTTGTCTTTCTCTGTCTGACTTATTTCACTTAGCATAATGCCCTCTAAGTCCATCCATGCTGTAGCAAATGGTAAGAATTCATTTTTTATGGCAGAGTAATAGTCCATTGTATATATGTACCACAACATTTTAATCCATTCATTTATGGTTGGGCATTTGGTTTGCTTCTATTATTGACTATTGTAAATAAAACTGCAATAAACATAGGGGTGCATATATATTTTTTGAATTAGTGTTTTCGGTTTCTACATATATACCCAGAAGTGGAATTGTTGGTTCATAAAACAGTTCTATTTTTAATTTTTTGAGGAATACTGTTTCCATTGTTGCTGTACCAACCTGTATTCCCACCAACAGTGCATGAGCATTCACTTTTCCCCACATCCTCACCAACACTTGTTATTTGTTGATATATTGATGCTAGCCATTTTGACAGGTGTGAGGTGATATCTCATTGTGGTTTTAATTTGCTTTCCTCTGATGACTAGAGACATTGATCATCTTACCACATATATATTGATCTTCTTCGGAGAAGTGTCTAAACAGGTCCTCTGCCATTTTTTAAATTGGATTGTTTTTTAAGCATTGAATTGTATGAGTTTTTTAAAATAAATTTTGAATATTAGCCTCTTATTAGATATATCATTGGTGAGTATCTTTCCCCATTCAGTGGGTTGTTTTTTGTTGATGGTTTCCTTTGCTGTGAAAAACTTTTTAGTTTGATGAAGTCCCATTTTTTTTTCTCTTTTGTTTTCTTTTCCAGGAGAGCTGTATTAGAAAACACATTGATAAAAGAAATGATAGAGTTTACTGTCTTTTTTCTTCTAGGATTTTTATGCTTTTGAGTCATACGTTTAATTCTTTTATCCATTTTTAGTTTATTTTTGTACACAGTATATGAAAGTAGTCTACACATTGGAGAGTTCCAACCAAGATGGAGGCATAGGTAGATATGCTTCATTTCCTTGCACAACCGAAAGACAGATAATGACCAATTTAAAGACAAAAAACAATCAGGACTGCTTAAAATCAAACTATGTGGAAGTTTGATAACCAAAGTGTTAAAGAAGAAACATTCATCCAGACTAGTAGCAGGTGCAGAGACAGGCAGCCTGGGTAGAGAGGGTGCCTGCCAAGATGGCTGCTGGTGGTCCGGGGCAGGCAAGGGGGTGGCTGGTAGACTGGTAGTCCTACATTGGTGTGCAGATAAACTGGAAGGAACAACTGAGAAGCGAGACAGACTGTGCAACCCAGAGTTTCAGCACAGGAAATTAAAGCCTCTAAACTTCTGACTATAAAAACTGATGGAGGTTATGGCAGCGGGAGAAACTCCCAGTCTCACAGGAGAGTCCATTGGAGGGGATCCTAGAACACACATGAGCCCACCCACCAGGAAATCAGCACCTGAAAGGGCACAATCCACTTGTGGAAAGTGAGGGAAGTGACGGAAAGTGGGGTGAGAGCCGAGTAAGCTAGCAAGCAGCATTGTTCCCTCTCTGACCCTCCTCCACATACAGTGCAACAACCCTACCAAAGTGAATACCTAAGGCTCTGCCCCTTACAACATAACAGGTGCACCAAGACAAATAAATATGGCCCAAATGAAACAACAGGTCAAAACTACAGAAAAAGAACTAAGCAACGAGGAAATAGACAACCTATCAGATGTAGAGTTCAAAACACTGGTTATCAGGGTGCTCACAGAAATGGTTGATTATGGTCACAAAATAAAGGAATACATGAAAGCTATAAAAAGTGAGATAAATAAAAATATACAGGGAAACTGGGGGGGATCGGGACTCAAATCAATGATTTGGAACAAAAGGAAGAAATAAACATCAAACTGGAACAGAATAAAGAAACAAGAATCAAAAAAAATGAGAGGCTTAGGAGCCTCTGGGACAACTTTAAACCTTCAAACATCCGAATCATAGGGATGCTGGAAGAAGAAGAGGAAGAGCAAGAAATCAAAAACTTATTTGAACAATTAATGAAGAAAAACTTCCCCAGTCTGGTGAAGGAACTAGACATGCAAGTCCAGGATGCTCAGAGAGTCCCAAAGAAGTTGGCTCCAAGAAGAAACACACCAATACATACATCATAATTAAATTACCCAACATTAAAGATAAGGAGAGAATCTTAAAAGCAGCAAGAGAAAAGGAGACAGTTAACCTACAAAGGACTTCCCATAAGACTATCAGCTGATTTAGCAGCACAATTTACCAACCTAAGTGCCCATCATTAAATGAATGGATCAAAAACTATGGTACATTTACATGATGGAATACTACACAGCAGAAAGAAAGGAGGAGCTCCTACCCTTTGCAACAGCATGGATGGAACTGGAGATCATTATGCTAAGTGAAATAAGCCAGGTGGTGAAAGACAAATACCATATTATTTCACCTATAAGTGGAATCTAATCAACAAAACAAACAAGCAAGCAAAATATACCAGAGACATTGAAATTAAGAACAAAGTGACAGTAACCAGAGGGGAGGTGGGAGGGGATAATGGAGGGAAAAGGAGGAAGGGTTTTCAGGAACATCTATAAAGGACACATGGACAAAAACAAAGGGAGATAGGGATCAAGGGTGGGAAATGGGGATGGCTGAGGTTGGGGGGAGTGGTGGGGGGAAATTGAGACAACTGTACTTGAACTTCAACAATAAAAAAAACATAAATGTCAGAAAAAAAGGAAAAGAAACCTTGAAGGCAAGAAGGGGCTGGAAAGAAGTATTCAAAGTCATGAAAGGCAAGGATCTACATCCAAGATGACACTATCCAGCAAAGTTATTTAGAATGGAAGGGCAGATAAAGTCCTTCCCAGATAAGGTCAAGTTAAAGGAGTTCATCATCACCAAGCCCTTATTATGTGAAATGTTAAAGGGACCTTTCTAAGAAAAATAAGATCAAAACTATGAACAGTAAAATGACAACAAACTCACAACTATCAACAACCAAACCAAGAAAACAAAAACAAATCTAAGTCTACAACTAGAACAGGAACAGAATCACAGAAATGGAGATCACATGGAAGGTTATCAGTGGGGAGGGGGAGGGAAAGAATGGGGGGAGGAGGTACAGGGAATAAGAAGTATAGTTGGTAGGCACAAAATAGGCAGAAGGAGATTAAGAATAGTGTAGGAAAGGGAGAATCCTAAGAATTTATATGGACAACCCATAGACATGAACTAACTGGGAAGGAATGCTGGAGAGACTGGTGGTGAGGGTGGAGAGGAATAAAGGAGAGAAAAAATGGGACAACAGTAATAGCATAATCAATAAAATATACTTAAAAAAAGAAGGTAGTCTAGTTCAATTTTTCTTTTTTGCATGTGTCTGTCCCATTTTTCCAACAGCATTTATTGAAGAGACTCTCTTTACCCCATGGTATGTTCTTGCCTCATTTGTCATATATTAGCTGTCAATATAGATGTAGGTTAATTTCTGGGCTGTCTATTCTATGCCATTAATCTCTGTTTTTATGCCAGTATCATGCTGTGCTGATTGCTATAGACTTGTATAGTTTGATATCCAGTAGCATGATACCTTCAACTTTGTTCTTCTTTCTCAAGATTGCTGTGGCTATTCAGCTTTTTTTTGTTTTAGGTTCCATAAATTTTAGGATTATTTGATGTAATTCTGTGAAATATGCCATTGTTATTTTTATAGGGATTGCATTGAATATATTGATATCTTTGGGTAGTATGAACATTTTAATGTTAATTCTTTGTATACATGAACACAGTACATGCTTCCATTTATTTGTATCTTCTTCAGTTTATTTTTTCAATATCTTATAATTTTCCTAGTATGGTTCTTTTACTTTTGGTTAAATTTATTCCGTAGTATTTTTTGATGAAATTATAAATGGGATTGTTTCCTTAATTGCTTTTTCTGACAGTTCATTATTGGTGTATAAAAATGCAATCAATTTCTGAATATTTATTTTGTATCCTGCCACTTTACTGAATTCATTTATCAGTTTTAGTAGTTCTTTTTTTGGGAGAGAGGAGTCTTTAGGGTTCTCTATATACAGTTGCATGTCATCTGCAAATAATGACAGTTTTACTTCTTCCTTTCCAATTACAATGTCTTGCATTTCTTCTTCTTGTCTGATTTCTTTGGCTAGGACTTCTGGTACTATTTTATTTTTATTTATTTTTGACTTTGAGGGTTTTTTTTGTTTGTTTTTAAATTGCATTTTCCATTACCATTTAGTTCCCTAATACCCGCTCCACCCACCCCCGCAATCACCACACTGATGTCTATGTCCATGAACCCTTTTTCCTTTTTGCTCAATCACTCATCCCCCTCCTCTCCCCTCCCTTAGCTGTCATCCTGCTCTCTGTCTATGCATCTGTCTCTATTTTGCTTGTTAGTTCAGTTTGTTCATTAGATTCCACATATGAGTGAAATCATATGGTACTTGTCTTTCTCTGACTGGCTTATTTCACTTAGCATAATGTTCTCCAGGTACATCCATAGTGCCACAAAGGTAAACTTTTTTCTTCTTTTTTTATGGCTGAGTAGTGTTCCATTGCGTAAATGTCCCATAGTTGTTTTATTCACTCATCTACTGATAGACACTTGGGATGCTTCCATATTTTGACAATTGTAAATAACACTGAAATTATCATAGGGGTACTTATGTTGTTTTGAATTAGTGTTTGGGTTTCTTCAGATATATTCCTAGAGTAAGATGGCTGGGTCAAAAGGCAGATTCATTTTTAATTTATTTTATTTTTTTTAATTTTACTTTATTGTTGTTCAATTACAGTTGTCTGAACACTCTCCCCTCCCCTCCCCCTCCAATCCCACCTTCCTTCCCTGCCTCCCTCCCCACTCTTGGTTCTGTCCATGTGTCCTCTATAGTGGTTCCTGAAAATCCTTCTCCCCATTGTCCCCTCTCCCCTGGCTATTATTAGATTGTTCTTAATTTTTTGAGGGTATCTCCATACCGCTTTCCACAATGGCTGCAGTGATCTGCGTTTTCACCAACAGTGCAAAAGGATTCTGTTTTCTCCACATCCTTGCCAGCACTTGTTTGTTGATTTATTGATGATAGCCATTCTGACAGGTGTGAGATGATATCTCTTTGTGGTTTTCCTTTGCATTTCTCTGATGATTAGTGACATTAAGCATCTTTTCATATGTCTATTGGCCATCTGTATGTCCTCTTTGGAGAAGTGTCTATTCAGGGCCTTTGGCCATTTTTTAATTGGGTTGTTGTTGTTGTTGAGTGTCTGTGTGTGTGTGTGTGTGTGTGTGTGTTGAGTTTTGTAAGTTCTGTATAAATTTTGGATATCAACCCCTTATTAGATGTATTGGCAAATATGTTCTCCCATTCTGTGAGTTGTCTTTTTATTTTGTTGATGTTTTCTTTTGCTGTACAAAAACTTTCAGTTTGTTGTAGTTTCATTTGTTTATATTTCCCCTTGCCTGGGGAGATATATCTGATAAACTATTGCTATGAGCTATGTCTGAGATTTTGCTGCCTGTGTTTTCTTCTAGGATTTTTGTGGTTTGGGGTCTAACCATGTTCATCAGTAGGAAGAACTGACATCATTAAATGTCCATACTACCCAAAACAATCTATATATTCAATGCAATTCTTATCAAGGTTCTGATGACATATTTCATAGAATTAGAACAAATATGTCAAAAATTTATATGGAACCATGAAAGACCCTGCATAGCAACAGCAATCCTGAGAAAGAAGAACAAAATTAGAGGAATCACACTACCTAATATCAAGCTATATATCTCACTACATAATATCAAACTATATTATAAGGCCATAGTGATCAAAACAAGCTGGTACTGGCATAAAAATAGACACATAGATCAATGGAACAGAATAGAGAGCTCAGAAATAAACCCATACCTTTTTAGTCAATTAGCATTATACTAAGTGAAATAAGCCAGGCACTGCGGGACAAATACCATATGATCTCACCTTTAACTGGAACATAATCAACAAAAGAAAAAAGCAAGCAAAATATAACCAGAGACATTGAAATTAAGAACAATCTAACAATAGCCAGAGGGGAGGGGAGAGGGGATTGTGGGGAGAAGGGTTTTCAGGGGCTACTACAAAGGACACATGGTAAAAACCAAGGAGGAGGGTGGAAGCAAGGGAGGGAGGTGAGGTTGGTTGGGGTAGGGAGGAGGGGAGGGGAGAAAATGCAGACAACTGTAATCGAAGAACAATAAAGTAATTTTAAAAAATAAAAGAAATATTCAACAGAGGAAGCAAGCACATAAAATGGGCTAAAGATAGTTTATTCAATAAATGGTGTTTGGAAAATTGGACAGATATGTGCAGAAAAATGAAACTATACCACTCTTACAGCACACACAAGAATAAATTTAAAATGGATTAAATACTGATACTATTTTAAATAACAGTGGTGAAAGTGGAAATTCCTGTCTCGTTCCTGATCTTAAGGAAACTCTTTTAGTTTTTCCTGTTGAGTATGGTGTTAGCTGTGGGTTTGTCATATATGGCATTTATTATGTTGAGGTATGTTTTATCTCTTCCCACTTTACTGAGAATTTTGTGCTGTATTTTGTCAAATGCTTTCTGCATTTATTGATATGATCAAATGATTTTTATTCTTCATTTTAAAAATCTGTTACATCACATTGATTTGCAGATGTTGAAACATCTTTGCGTCCCTGGGATAAATCCCACTTGATTATGGTGTATAATCTTTTTAATGTATTGCTGAATTCAGTTGCTAGTATTTTGTTGAGGATTTTTGTATCTGTGTTCTTCAGAGATATTGCCGTATGATTTTCTTTTGTTGTAGTGCCTTTATCTGGTTATGGAATCAGGATCATGCTGGCCTAGTACAATGAGCTTGAAAGTTTTCCCTTATCTTTAATTTTTGATATAGTTTTAGAAGGATAGGTTATTTGTTCTTCTTTGAAAGTTTTATAAAATTCACCCTGAAGCTATCTGGTTCAGGACTTTTGTTTGCTGGGAGTTTTTTGAGTACTTCTGATTACTGCTTTGAATTCATTCATTGTAATTGGTCTCTTCAGATTTCCTGTTTCTTCTTGATTCAATTTTGAAAGGTTGTATATTTCTAGGGATTTATCAAGTTTTTTAAGGTTATCCAATTTGTTGGCATATGATTATAGTATCTTATAATTTTTTGTATTTCTGTGGTATCAGTTGTCGCATCCACTGTTTCATTTCTGATTTTATTCATTTAGGTCCTTTCTTTTTTTCTTGATATCAGGTTAAATGTTTATCAATCTTGTTTATTTTTTTAAAGAATTAGCTCTTGGTTTCATTGATCTGTTGTATATTTTTAGACTCTATTTTATTTATTTCTAATATGATCTTTATTATTTCTTCCTTCTCTTTGAGCTTTGTTGTCCTTTTTCTAGTTCCTTTAGGTGTAAGGTTAGCTGTTTATTTGAGATTTTTCTTGTTTCTTGAGGCAGGTTTGTAAAGTTATGAATTTCCCTGTTAGGACTGCTTTCACTGTCTCATAGGTTTCAGATAATTTTTGTTTCATTTTCATTTGTCTTAAGGTATTTTTTTATTTCTTTTTTGAACTGATTGTTAACTCATTCGTTGTTTAGTAGCATGTAATTTGGTCTCCATGTGTTTGTGTGTGTTTTTCAGTTTTTTTAAATTGGTTCGTAGTTTGATACCATTGTGGTTGGAGAAGATGCTTGATAGTGTTTCAATCTTAAATTTATTGAGACTTTTTTATAGCCTATCATGTTGTATGCCCTGAAAAATGTTCCATGTGCACTTGAAAAGAATGTATATTCTGTTACCTTGGGTTGAAATGCCCCAAAGTTATTAATTTAATCCACCTGATCTAATGTGTCATCTAAAGCTACTGTTCCTTTGTTGATTTTCTGTCTATTGATGTCAATGGGATGTTAAAGCTCCCAATTATGACTGCATTACTGTCTATCTCTCCCTTTATGTCCATCACAATATTTAGGTATTTTCATGTTGAGTGCACAAATATTTACAAGAGTTATATCCTGTTGTCAGATTGATTTATTTCTCATTATATAATATCCTTCTTTGTGTCTTATTCAAGCCTTTGTTTTAAAATCTATTTCTGTGCCAATCAGATGTGTGGGGAAAATGGCCCTTGATGTAAATCCACACAACTCAGTCCCTTCCTGTGTGTCTCTGGTACCCCCTGAACTTGCTCAGTATTCCTCAAGAGTTTTTTTTAAGAAGGACTGTAACATGAATTCAGACTGGTTGCTGCTGGCAGGGCCTACAATTATGTGCAAGTTGGGCAGGACAGAACTGCTGGGAGTTGTCAGGTTAGGGCTAGTGTAGCTCCCCAGCCTGATGCTTTATGTGGGGATTGCTGGACCCAGAAAACATGGCATCTGTGGTCAGTGCGGTAGAGTGATTCAATCCAGCAACATAGGTGGCTGTTTCTCGAGCCATTTCCTGAAACCACATAACTTAGTCTCTCCCTGTGTAATTCTGGCATCCTTGAGTGGTTTTTGCTCTGCTGGAGCCTATGGTGAGTGTGTGAGAGTAAAATTTTGTGTGCTGTTCCTTTAGGAGGATGCCTGGGTTTCCAGTAGCCTTCTGTCTCACAGGGGCAGACTAAATCCCTGCTGATTTTCAAAACCACACATTAAGTGTGCTGCTCTTCGTGGCACTGGTGATCTGTGCTGGGGAGCCTGGTGTGCGGTTGAGACTCCTCACTCTTCTGAGTGGGATTTTTGCAGCTGAGATATCCCTCTGGATTCTCAACCCCTGCATGTGGGTGTGGCATCCAGCCAGATTTGTGTCTCCACCCCTCCTACCAGTCTTGATGTGGTTTCTTCTGTATGTTCTTAGTTTTAATAAGACTTCTGTTCAGCTAGTCTTAAGGTTATCCAGGTTGACTGCTCTATGATTTAGAACAGTCATAGGAGGTGAGTGATTTTAGCTTTCTTCCCTCTCTGTAAGAAGACAGTTCACAGTTCCGTTCAACACGATAGCCTGGGGCCACATGCAGACAATCAAAATGGGGAGTTGCACTTGAAATGGGGCCTTGCACTTGAGATGGGGAATTGAGGCATATTGTCCATGTAAAACACTCACCAATTTTGAAGACTTAAAGGAATGTGAAACTCTCAATAATTTTAGGTTGCTGATGTGTCGTAGTCATAATATTTTTGATATACAGTTGACCTTTGGCTCTTGCAAGGGAAGGATTGCTAACGTCTTTGCAGTTTAAAATCTGTGTTTAACTTTGGACTTTTCCAAAACTTGAGTTGTCACTTGGTAGCAATGGATGATAGGTTCCAAGATTCTCATGGGTACCAAAATGCTTGGATGCTCAACTCCCTTATATAAAATGTTGTAGAATAATGCATACTGTCAGCCCTGTGCATCTACAGATTCCCAACACGGATTGAAACTACTCTTGGGAATCTGAGGTTGCAAAACCAGGGTTATGAAGTGCCAACTGTATACTTATTGAAAAAAATCCACAGATAAGTACACCCGTGCAGTTCAAACCTGTGTTGTTCAATGGTCAACTGTATTGGATTAAGTAAAATGAATTATTAAAATTAACGTCATGTTTCCTTTTTACTTTCTTAATGTGAATACTATAACATTTGTTACATGTGTGGCTTAAATTTATAGGCATTTTATTTCTGTTGTTCAGCACTGTTATAGGTTTCTAATTCCTAATTGTGTGGTTTGAGGTTAGTGCTTTATTTTCTCTTAAGCTCAATTTTCTCCTTTATGAAAAGGAGTGATAAGTGTTTTGTGTACTGTAGATAGTTGAGAATATTCAGTAGAGAAACCCATTCCCCAAATGAGTACTTGATAAATGGTAAAGCTTTATACCTACACTGACTGATTTTGTTACTTGTCAGTTCTTTTTTGTTCTAGAGCACTACACAGTCCCAGAAATAGAGAAAGAGGGCTTGGAGAAAGTTGACCACATTGCTGGCATCTTGCCCTTTTTTTATTTTATTTTATTTTATTTTATTTTATTTTGAGCCAGAGAGCAGGACCCATCTCTAGGCAAAGTTTTGTTATTTGTCTTTTTTATGGGTTTGGGTTTTACTTTTAGACAGAATTCTGTGTGCCTGGAATCCTTTTAATCCCACTATGGTTGTACAGAAGGGTAAAAATGAGCATGCAAAGCTGAAACCTTAAAAAAGTCTTAATATTCAATGAGGAAAATTGTGATGGTTTTGTGAGCTTTGACATTTTCTGCTATGTCATTAAAAACAATCTTCTTATTGGTTATAAATGTATAGTAAAAGGTGAAATAGTAAAACTAATATTTACTTACTTAGTATACTTAAAAACATTAGTAATATCAAGAATTAAACTGTGCCCTTTCTGTGTAAAAAAAATTCACTGAGAGTGTTTACAATATAGACTGAGCATCTTTTCTTGGTCCTGGCTAGTTGTCTTACTACTTTCTGAGTTTGGATCAGCTTCCAACACTTTATCCTCTGTGCTTTCAGTGTTGTGAAGTATCTCTGTAAGTTCCTTTTATGTGAAGTTTTTTGCAGGTGTCACTTTCTTCAGTACATCTTCATCTTTTTTTTATCACAACCACTTTCTTTATTTGTGCCAATAAATTGTCTTTACTGAGTTCATCTGGCTGCGTATCTAAAGTCTCAGGACCACAGCACTGACAGGCAGTGTTTCTCTAACTCCATTTATTCTCTATTTATATTTCCCTTCCAGTGTTACCACTTTCCGTTTTTGGGGCTGCACTTTTATCTCGTTGGCCAATTTCTTCTTTTGATTATTCATCTCATAGAACGTCACATGGGTTTATCAGTGGCAGACAAGGGGCAGCACAGCCACATGACAGTAGTCTGTTGGTTCACCAAGTCACTGATGTAGTGACCAGTCATGACAGACTTTGAAAACATTGATGTGTTGGCCACCGATCGTGATGTGGACTAAGGAGCTATCAATGAAGTTTTAGCAATTTGTCACACTGAATGTATCATGATAAATGAAACTTGAACTTTGATTTGGGGGCCCTAGTATTATTCAGTCAAACTATGGCACCTGAGATTAGTGCCTCTCAGACTGTGCAAAGTGAGGACTGCCTGTTCTCAGCAAGCTCAGAGGGGTATTCCTTAGGGACAGACAAAGCAACCCTTGGATCTTTGTCTTTTGTCCCTTGTCTGATATGAAAGGCACCATTTCATATTTCTTGTTCTCAGACATTATCTTGTGGGCATGCCAAGTGTGCTGGGGGAAACGCACAGGGGCCAGCGTTCATTAAGTCATTCAACAGCTATGTGCTCTGTATCTGTCTGTGCTGGGTGTGTGCTAAGCTCTGGCATGTTTGCTGCAACTGAAAGTGCCTTAAATTGCTCTCATTTTTGTTTTTTGGCAGCTAACTTTCCAGCATATTTTCCAAACCACCTCTTATACCATTTGCACAAGGTTTTACAGTGACTTCTTACTTGCACGAGTTTCCACTATCTCAATTGCTGGGATACACATGCTTTCAGAAGCATCAAGTTTCTGAGATTGGGATATGATCCACATCTGGGCATGCCATATGGGACAGTCCCTTTTCTAAACAAAACAATCAACTAATGGACACAGTCTAAACTTGCATAGTTGTTGGTTAATTATTTAAAGTATGTATCATCAAAGCTAGTCACATTTCTCGGCATTTCCTTTCTTCACTGTTTTTAATTGACTTGGAAATTATGGCTACTATACTCTAAAGAGTGTGTTATGGTTTATTTAGGATAAAATTTCCTTGCCTGGAGGGTTAAATTCCACTGAAAAACAAGAGAGGTGTGGCAGGAGAGGTTCATGATCTTAGAGCTTTAATAATTTTTTAAATCCACTTGAGATTCTTCACCATCAAATACATTAAGCCGTTCTGGCAAATAATGTATTTTGCTTAAGAAATCCAAAACTCTTCTGATGAAACAGTTTTATGGCTCCAGTGGTAAAGGGAACCAAATGTTTATTGAGCTAGTAGTGTGCCAGGAGTTGTCATTTATCATACACAACCTCAAAAAAGCCTCATAGGCTAGGAACCAGTATCTGCATTTATATAGTTGAGGAATCTGAGGCCTAAACAGGTTAATTAAGATGCCCAAGATTTTAACTGTTAGAGTTGGATTTTGAGTTTTGAGTTTGTCCAAATCCAAAGTCCTTATTGTTTTCCATATAGAATGATTGTAAATCCCTGGCAAACTGGCCACCACTCTTTAATCCTAGTCCCATTGCAGACATCACTAATGGATAACCTATTTATTCTCCTGCCTTATGCCATCCATGTTGCTGCTCATGAAGATGACTGGTACTCACAATGGAAAACCCATGTCAGCCCCTAAATGAAAGGTAATGTGAACAAAGATATTCTGGGGATGACTGGACTAGGGAGGCACTGGTGCAGCTGCTGGTGGCCAGTTTTTAGATCAGTCTGGCTACTCACTATTGTTGGGTCCGAGGTATCTCTCCCTCCTTCTAAAATTTTCCCTGTACCCGCTATTTCTGTATTTGGGATACTAAGAGAAAGCTAATGTGTTCCCTGTGGAATATACCACAGAGAGGAAGAAAAAACAATTATGTAGTTAAATCCTGTCTGTTTAGCCTCTGTCTTGGTTTGGTTTTCCCTAAAAGCAGACTCACAGACAAGGACTTGGCAGTGACCCAAGGCTTGCTCCAAGAGAGGGAATGAGCAAAGTGAGACAAGGGGTGAGGGGAGAGCTGATAAAAAGGTGCCTTTGAAAGCAGAATACTGCCATGAGAAACTGGGATCAACCCTAGATCTCTGAAAGACCATGTGGAACATATCTCAGAGACAGGAAGCTTGGGTATTTATCTACCATATCTAATCCCATACTGGTGGAGGGCAATTCACATTCTTTTTCCCTCCTCCAGAATTAAATCTTCTATGCCTCTTAGTTGCTTCTGTGCCAGTCCACCTTCCCTGGTGCTGGAGAAAGCCCTCAGGAGGAGAAGCTGAGAGATTCAGGCACTGGCATGGGAAGCTATGAGCAGGACAGTGCACCAGGGGCACCCACATGGGGTCCTGGAGCAGGGCTTTTCCAGTGTCTGCTCTAGCTGTCTTCTGTTGGGAGATTTTCCCAGGTGGTGGGCAGCAAGTCAAGCTGATCCCACTTACCTCACTTTGGGAAGTCACCCATATTCTTCCTATTTTGAATGCCTAGTGCCATGGATGTACAGACTTCAAATGGCCTTTCTCTGTGGCCAGGCCCCATCGTTAGTGGTCACAGCCCAATAGTGTGGAATTGAAATTTATGGCAGTGGTTGATTCCATCAAAGACAACACAGAACACTGCATAGCTTGTAATAAATTCCTTGTTATCTTTTATAACCATCTTGGGCAAGCATTGTTTATCTTGACACAGAGGGCCATGTCAGTCAGAATAAATGTCAGCCAGACCAGACAACCATGGATTGAAGACTGAAGAGACTGGGGACAAAATCACTAGCTTTGAAATTGAGCCAAATAGTTGTTTCAATAGTAGAAGGGGCAGGGTAGTCAGATGACCGTTGCAATGAAGAGATCCTTATCTTTGGGAGATCCCTAAAGTTGTAGATAGCAAGATCTTTGCCAATGAAGCTTAGAGCAAAAAGAAAAAGCAGTGGCAGTGTCAGGGGAACAATATATTTGCAGTATTAGGTGCTAATTAATTCCAACAGCTGATTTTAATAATCGCTGTTGAAATCAGCTAGTTAACATAGTGGTTCAGTTTCATCTTTTCCAGTAGGTGGATACTCAAACTATTCTCTTTTCTCTTCCTACCTCTCTTGTAGCTTAAAAAAAGCCTGAAATTAGAATGGGGGCACATTTTTTCGAGAATCTTCTTACAGTTTCCCTTGAGTTGTCTTGGTACATTTTTTTGTACGTGGCTTTGTCTACCTGGATTATGTGAACTTGGCAGAGAACAACTCCACATTTCTTATTCAATAATTTGTTATGGACCTCCCATGATAAATTTCTTTGGATCCTCTAGTAGAGTCTCCAACATGGGGGAGGGTCAACATGTATTTAGAATTAATGTGTTCGTAGTTCTGTGTTAAATTCTAGAGATACACAGAAAAGGTGGTTCTTGATTTCACAATCTCATGGTAGGTACTCTGTGTGCCTTTCGATTTATACTGTAGAATTATGCATAGGTACCTCTTGGAGTTAAGCAAAGTCATATGCAAACTTCTGGAGCAATTTCTGGATTACTGGTCTCCCATGGGATTAAGCAATAGTGCTGGTCCTAATATGCCCCTAGGCAGCAGACAGAATAGTAGGCATCCCAGCATTTGCCCAAGTGGTCCATGAACTCATCTGGCTTTTCCTATAGGAGTAAGTGGAGGAGGAGAACAGACCTGAAGTTTTACATCCCTTGGGGGGTCTGTCTGGATGTCCCAGGGCCCAGGTCATGTCTTGGGAATTTTAATCAGTGACCCAATATGTTGAATATAAATTACCTATCCCTATTGGTTTTAGGAGTCAGTTACTTTTGAGGTGTTTTCACTATAAGAAAAGCTTGCAATTAATTCCAATTCCATGGTTGGATGTAGGTGTGTGCGGCACACATTAATGGATCCCTTGCCACACATCACCCTGGCATAGCCCTACTGCTACCCCTGGCACCTGCAGTTTTCCAAGCAGTCAAGTCAAAATCCTCTGGACCTCTCAGTCCCTTAAGCCAGATTAATTAAGATTAATCTGGCATTCACTCCTTTGATTGTTTCCCACTTGTTTAATTGAGTCGTCAGCATCTTTATGTAAAGGAACCACATCTGTACGCCGTTCTCCGTGGCCTTCCTAGGTCTTGGCATGGGTTTGACCATCAAGGAGCTGTAGAAAGTCATGCCTCTCCTCCCTGTCTGGGTTCTTCTCCTTATGCCACATTGCCCTTGTTGAGTACCTACTGTGTGCTTAACCCAGTTTGACAAGAAAAGAAGCCAAGAGAAGTGTATGAAATGTTTCTTTCCTCAAAGACCTTCTGGAGTGGATGGAGAAACGGGGCATTTATATATGAGAGAAACACAAGATCGGACATTCCAGAGTTAAATGTGAGCAAGAGCCGCCCAGAAGTAAGAGGGCAAAGAAGGAAAGGGAAAGTGTCATAGAATAGGAGGATGCAGGCTGACCACATCTCCAAGTGTAGTATGAATGTGGCTTAACAGGAAACCACATGCTTCTTGATAAGCCAGTGGCCCCACCATCCTCCTCCCATCGCCAAGTCAAGTGCACACATTCTGTGTCCATGCCAGAGGGCATGGTGAGAGACAGTAGAGAGCGGTGGGGAATGTGGTGCAGGCAAGAGAACTTTCCTAGTCCAAAGGGAGTAGATCCTCTCCTAAGTGTCCACATGACAGGAACTCAGGCCCATTTTGCCAGATCTTCTGGTCTTTCAAAAGAAGCTGGAAGTCTGTCTTTTTATAGGAAATTAGGGGGGCTTTTACAACACTGTACAAAACAAACTAAACATGTCTGTGCTGATCTCCAGCCAGCCATATTGTGACCTCTGGTCTTTGCCTTGCTCATGTGTTCCCCCTATAGAGTGACATTACCTAGGCAACCTGATATCCATTCACTGCTAACTGGCCACAAGAGCCAGTCTGCCTTTGTGCTGTCACTACAGATGGCTCAGGGGTTCCCAAATAGGTCATAGGACCCCCACTTTATCTCCAGTGAGTAAAGGCTGGGGGAAATAGCCAGCTCATCCGTGGGGAAGTTGTCTTTCCCATACTCACTGGGATGCTTACTGTCTTGGGCTAGGATCTCTGAGAAAGCATTTCAGGCAGCTGGGTCAGAGTAGGGGGCATGGTTGTGGGAACAAAGTGGTGAATCCAAGCATTGTGGAGCCGGTTATTCCTCAGCAGCAAACTTAGCAGCTTTCCTTCCAATTTCATAAATCCAGACCCTTGTGGCTTATGCAACAAGCGTGATGACAAGGAATAATAACTCATAGGAAAAAGGAAGAAATTTTTTTGTCTTCCTGACTCATGCCTCTAGCATGGGAAGTCTGGGCATGGGTGGCCACAGATGTTCTCTGGAGCTGGAGGTCATAATTTCGAAGATCATTCACGTGGGCTAGGAGGGCTGAGGTTCTTCAAGGAGGAGGAGGGGACTCCTGGGGAGGGCCCTGGTCTCCCTGGATGTCCAAGGCTTCTTGAGGGTGATCAGGAGTCTGGACTCTGGAGCCAGCCTGCTTGGGTTCAAATGATTGCTGTGCTGCTTCCTAGCTCTGTGACCTTGAGTAAGTTACTTAACCTTTCTGTGCCAAACTCTTTTCAGCTTTAAATGCAAATAATAATAAAAATGATGATGGTATCTCCCACACAGAGTCGTGAGAATTAAAGCCATTGTATGTAAACCTCTTAGGGGACTATCTGGTACATAATAACTGCCATAGAATTGTTTACTATTATTATTATTATTACCATACTCTATATAGAAGAAAAGATGCATCTGCCCTTTCGCATACAGAGTAAATGCCTTTGATTCATTGGGTGGCAATCCACATGGTAACGTTATTTACAAGGGACGGATGCTCAGTGACTCTCATTTACTCAGTAGGCCTCTTCTCCCCAGGTGTGTCTGCATCTCCTTTCATGAACACCCCATAAGGTAGGAGGCATATGTGTTATCCCTCTGTCAAGGGATCTCAGGGAAGTTGAATGGCTTATTCATGGTTATCCGTAAGTTATACTTTTGTTGCCTTTCAGCAGCTGCTGCTGTTGGAAGTCAGCTTGTCTAGAGGGTAGAGAGGTGCTTTCTTTAGGGTAATTATGGCTGGGTGCCCCACCCCTTGTCCCACTGAGCCTGTGCCCTGGTTAAAAACAGAATGATGGCCAACCAGATTTGGAGTGTTGTTGAGGGAGAAGAGAGGAGTTCCATGGATGTCTAATTAGCCACTGGTTTTTCATCTGCGTCCTACTTTCTGTGTGGCCCAGAGTGTGGGTGAAGAGGAAGTATGATGCTGTCAGGTGGGTACAGGTACACTTGGGTTTGAGCTCAGATGTAGCCACTGACTGGCATGTGACCTTAGACGAGTAACTGTCCTACCAGGGCTTTCCTTAGTTTCCTAAAGGAATATGACTAGATCTGTACTAATATTGAGCCATGCATGAGCCACATGTGACCACTGAACAATGAAGTGTGGCTCATTCAACTGAGATGTGTAAAATACAATGACCGTTGAAAACAAAAAAAGAATGTAAAATAGTTCATTAATAATTTTTACCCCCACAATGGAATATTTTTCAGCAATTAAAAGAAATGAAGTACAGATGTGTGCTACAACATGGATGAACCTTGAAAACATCATGCTAAGTCAGATAATCCAGTCACCAAAAACCACATGGTGTGTAATAACATTGTATGTAATGTCCAGAATAGGCAGATCTATAATGACAGAAAATAGATTAGTTGTTGCCTACAGCTGGGCAAGGGGGTAGTGGCAAGTGACTGCTAATGGGTGCAAGATATCTTTTGGGGTAATGAAAATATTCTAAAATTTGATTATGATGATGGTTGCACAACTCTGTAAACATAATAAAAACCATTTAATTGTATACTTTAAATAGGTGCATTTTATGATATGTAAGTTATATTTCAATAAAGGTGGTAAAATAGTTTTTATATCATATGGTGAAATGATAATATTTTGGAATATTGGGTTAGGTAAAATATATTATGAAAATTAATTTTACCTGTTGCATTTTACTTTTTTAATATGTCTGTGAGAAAATGTGGAATTGCAGATGTGGCTCAGAGTGTATTTCTTTTGGACCGCACTGCGTTTTACACTCTTGAAGACCTTCCTGGTTCCAAAATTATATTCTTCCATGAAATGATCCTAGGTTTGAACTTTTGATGACTCATTTGGTCCCATGGCTAAAGCCCAACTTGTAATAAAGTTCATTTCAGTCTTTTTTTAAACTATTGGCAAAAAATAGGTTTTAAAAGAGAAATCTTGGAAGGAGGCATAGAGTCACATAAGGTGAGCCTAAGAGCAAGGTCCGTCAGTTTCTCCTGCCTCCATGAGCCACCCACATCTATCTGTAATTGTGGACAAGGATGTTTTTAAAAATTTACAGTCTAAGCCTGAACAGTGGTTTTCTCAATTGTTCCTCCTCTTGGAGGGTTGACTGGAGGACTGCCGCTGCCCAGGGGAACATGCTGTAAACCCCTGGTTGGCAAAAGGGCTTAACAGGAGCCTGGCTGAGGCTTTGCCTGGATTTCTTGTGTCCTTATGGCCCAGCTCGAGGCCACCAGAGTATCTTCTGTTTCCCAGAAGGCTTACTGTCAAAACACAAACCATGGCCCCCAATCTCACCTCCCATGAAGACTGAAGATGATCTTGGGAAGTGTCTTTTTTACATTAGTTTTCCAGAAATTATCCATGGAATACCCATTCTGTTTCCTGCCTTTTGCAGGTTGCCGTGTGGGGTAATTCAGAAGTCCAAGTTATAGGGCTTTGTGGAGAGACCTGCCTCCTGCAAGAATTGGGATGTATCCGTGTCCATTAAAAACAACAACAACAACACAAAAACCCTGGTTATGGTTTGCATTTCCACTGTGAGGTGGATCTTTCTCCTCTGCTGGAAGAGCCCAGGGCCACAAGCCCTTGTCTGCTTCTGCAACCTTTAGCAGTTGATCTTAGGTAGGCCCCTGTTCAGAAGGTTGTTTTTAAACTATTTTATCTCTCTTCTTACCTGTTTTCACTTAAACAATGTGTGTGAGAGTTCACCACTTGAGAGGTCCAGCTGCCAGCTCCTGGGGGCTGGCTCCATGTCCCACCTGCGCCCACCAGCTCTCATCCCCCATCCCACAGGCTGTTTCCTGTGCTGAGTTCTTCTCACCCATTTCAAGGTTTGGGCAAGGGCACCAGGAAGTGATGGCTTTCTGTAACGACCACTTTTAATATTTCTTCAAGGAAAATGGCAAAAGCACACTTCTTTAGTTCTCGGGTTTCTTTTGAACTAATAATTATATTCACAGAGAAAGAGTAATAGAAACAGTACTGCTAAGGAAGATGTAAAACTAACCACTTTCTTATCTCTTTTCCACTAAATATGAGCCTTCCAGAGATCTCCAGAGAAGACTAAGCAGGCATGGAGTGTGCATGGGGTGAAAAGCACAAAAGGTGGAACACTCGACTGAGGCCATGTCTTCAGAAATCAGAGTGGTTTGTGGGACACTAAGCAAATCCCATTGAGGTCCTATCTCATCCTAGCAATAATTCACCAAAGATATGTGACATTTCACCAGAAAATTTTCATTTTAACATTAGTGCAAGGATATGGTCTGCTTCGCAATTAAATTAGAGTCGGGTACTTTTTCCAGTAATAGTGCTATCTGGAGAAGAGACTGAAAATAGAGCTGCTCAAAGGTACTTTGCCTCTGAGCCAAGTTATTTCATGAGCTGTTTCCCTGATACGGCTTTGCTACTGAGGGGAAGCCCTCCAAATCCCCCTGATGAAGAGACAAGTCAGACTGTGGCTCTGGAAGAGGAAATGAGTGTGCAGCTTGAGAGACAATGAGATGCTAGGATGCCCTGCCTCCAACACATGATGTCTCAGGAGTTAAGGCTCCAGCATACACGGGTTGGTTCTGGAAGGGGCTATGTCTACCCACTGGGCACCACCAGGAGATTCTCTTCTCCACAGCTGGTGTTTGTAATACACTTGGCTGCTGTGTTGGTACCACGCTGCAGGTGGTTACACTGCTGGTCCCCTGGGCCTTTCGGGCATAGTAGATATGGTTTTAGAAGGGGAGCACTGCTGAGCGGCAGCGCCCCACCATGTTTTCGAATTAGCAGAGGTATTGTGACCACAGAGTGGCCACAGAGACAGCACCATCTGGAAGGCCTCTTTGTACACATGGACCTTGGCCACATTTCAATCTCTTTATATTACTCTCATACTATAAGGGGGATGTTATTAATATTCATGTACTTCTGGGACCTTCTGAAACATTATTACTCTGACCATTTATATGAAAATGTTCAACCAGACAGAAACATGGAAAGTAGTGTATGGTGAACACTCAGATACCCACCACCTAAATTCTACCGTTAACATTTTGCTAAAATTGCAACTTTCTTTTCCACAGCAAATTCTCTTTATGATTCTCCTACTACATTTTCCTTTTGAAAACCAGCCCTATACCTCCCATGCCTCAAATGGAAGAATGGAAGAAATATTAGGCAAAACACCATGTTTATGTAGCTGGTGTGAGAATCCAGATGAGTTTAGGGCAGATAAAGGTAAAGGAAAGATTCCCAGAGTGGGAACAAGAAAGTGGGGTGCCAGGCTATACTGCTGAAAAGCCTGTGTACCTGGGGGATCACATTCATTTTTGCCAGGACAGTGCTATGCCTACAGTCTAGTCCAAGGCAGGGACTAGACAGACACATAGCTGGGGACAAGTGGCTGGACTGGATTCTGAGGTCTTGGTTTCTAATTTGGGAAGTACAGATAACACCCATCTCACAAGGCTATTGAGAGATTAAGTACGGCATTGAGATATAATGCAAGTGCCTGAAATGATGCCTGGCATGGGGTAGGCATACATAGGGTGGAACATACTATGATTACAAGTACATACATACCTCTTATACAGTGCCCAGCACCTACGGCTCAGTGTTGATTTACATTGCTGAAGATGCACCTATATTGTATTTAGGAATAATAGTAGTAGCAAAAGCAGTCATTGTAAAGTGTAGACCTGAACTGAAGACAAAAGAATCAAAGTTAAAATTTCTCACTTCACAACCTGAGCATCCTCTGTATGCATTTGTAGAGAGAGTTGTTATGTTTGCCTCTGTAGATGAGAATTTTCTGGCTATTGCTTCCCATAAAAAAACTGAGGCTGTGAGAGCTCTGTCCGTGGCTGCCCTTTGGAGAAAGCCTATTGGGCGTCATCGCCATAAGCTCGCTTGTGTTGGACACAGTCACTGGAGCTCTGCCCTCCTGAGTTAGGTGACAGCCTCTGACATGCATGGATGTATGATCTGCTCCTCTTACTTAGTGACTTCCTGTTTACCATCTGGCAGTGGTGGCAGCTCACACCTGTCATTGGAGAGGATGGGATCAGCTCAAGTCACAGATGCAGTGTGTTTAGAGCTGGAAACAAAATCAGGATGGCTGTGGAAGCAGGAGATGGCGAGGAAAGGCCCTTTACAGCACTTGGGGAATCACCAGCCCCTATGAGGTTCATCACATGCTTTAGGCTCCATGTAAATCAGATGACACTATCCACAACACCTTCACTGAACTTTTTTTTTTATTTTTAAAATATTTTATTGTTTATGCTATTACAGTTATGTCACTTTTCCCCTTTACTTCCCTCCATCCATCCCACCCCCACTTCCATAATCAGTCTCTTCAGTGTTGCCCGTATACATGGGTGCTTCATCTTCACTGAACTTTTCTGAGGCAAAGAGTCTTCTTGGAGAGATGGGAATTTATACCAGGGACTCCTCATCTTTTCCCAGCTTCCTTGTCTACTGCTGTTTGAGCTGAGGGACACTAGAGCTAGCTGTTCAGCTGCCACAGTGGGGGACAACAGGATGAGTGGGAATGTGCCAGGTGCCATCGTCATGCTATAGAGTGATGGTGATTTGACCTGATGGATAGTGGATCCCTGAGAAGAGGGATGGGAACACTGTGATGAATTTTCACTGCCTGTATTAAAAAGCTTTGTGTCTGGATAGGCTAATATGTGAAACCATTTATACCCCTAAAGAGTCAGCTTTAGGAAGACGTTTATGTAGTAGTAAGGTCACATGGGTTATAAAGTTGCACAGCAATAGTTTGTACAAAAATTTGATGTATGTTATTATAATAGTTATCTTCTTAACAAATGGTATCATCTAATATATAAGTTATGGCAGTTCATGCTATCAAAAATTAAAGAAACATGTCAAAATACCTAAGGCATTGGGGGATTTATTGGAGGGTATTTCTGAAGGTAGTTTGGTGTGATCACTGGGCCATAGATGTCATTGGGGACCTGGTTTCCTTCTGTCCTTTTCTTCCCTTCCTTATGTGAGCTTCATTGCAAAGCCACCTTCCTCCATGGTGGCAAAATGGCTTCAGGGGTTCCAGGCATCACCTCCTCACACAGAAAGAGAGGGAGATATGACATAAGCAGCTCTCTCTGGAGAGTGAGAAGCTTTCCTTCCCAGAAAATGCAAGCAAACCTCTGCTAATATCTCACTGATCTGGATGGGGCCACTTGCTACTTTTGAACCACTCCTTCTTGCCATGTTAAAATTGTGGGAGCCCACGACTTCCGACCAAGGTGGAGGCATAGGTAGATATACTTTGTCTCCTTGCACAACCAAAAAAAGGACAACAACAAATTTTAAAACAAAAAAAAATAACCAGATCGGCCAGAATATTGAACTGTATGGAAGTTCAACAATCAAGGAGTTAAAGAAGAAACATTCATTCAAACTGGTAGGAAGGATGGAGATGGGCAGCCAGGGCAGAGAGGACTGGGAGGGTAAGGTGGCAGTTGGCAGACGAGGTGGTCCCACATTTGTATGCAGATAAATCTGGAGGAACAACTAAGGAGAAAGACAGAATGAGCCCAGGGTTCCAGCATGGTGAAATAAAGCCTCAAAACCTCTGGCTATAAAACCTGTGTGGGTTGTGGCAGTGGGAGAAACTCACCCTCATATGAGAGTTTGTTGGAGAGACCCAGAGGGTCCTAGAATGTACCAGATGGGCCCAATTTGCTTGTGGGTAGCGGAGGAAGTGACTGAAAGCTGGCCTAGATCCAAGCAAGAGGCATTGTTCCCTCTCAGATGCCTCCCCCACATATAGTGCCACGATGCAGCTACTTGGCAAATTTTCTGGCTATTTCTCACTCTGCCCTGGCAAATACCTAAGGCACTTCCCTTTATAACATAACAGGTGCACACAGAAAAAATATATGGCTCAAAGGAAAGAAAAAGCTCCAGAGCAAATCTCCAAAAATGGAACTAAGTGATGAAGAGATAACCAACCTATCTGATGCACATTTCAAAACACTGGTAATCTGGATACTAACAGAAATTATTGATTGTGGTCACAAAATAGAGGAAAAAATGAGGGCTATGCAAAATGAAATAAAGAAAAATATACAGGGAATCAACAGTGAAAGGAAGGAAGCCAAGACTCAAATCAATGATTTGGAGAAGGAAGAAATAAACATTCAACCAGAACAGAATGGAGAAACAAGAATTCAAAAAAAATGAGGAGAGGCTTAGGAACCTCTGGGACAACTTTAAACATTCCAACATCCAACTCATAGGGGTTACAGAAGGAGGAGAGGAAGAGCAAGAAATTGAAAACTTATTTGAAAACATAATGAAGGAGAACTTCCCCAATCTGGCAAAGGAAATAGACTTCCAGGAAGTCCAGGAAGCTCAGAGAGTCCCAAAGAAGTTAGATCCAAGGAAGCACACACCAAGGCACATCATAATTCCATTAGCCAAGATTAAAGATAAGGAGAGAATCTTAAAAGCAGCAAGATAAAAGGCAACAGTTACCTGCAAAGGAGTTCCCATAAGACTGTCAGCTGATTTCTCAAAAGAAACCTTACAAGCAGCAAGAAGGGGCTAGAAAGAAGTATTCCAAGCTATGGAAGGCAAGGACCTCCATCCAAGATGAGTCTATCCAGAAAAGCTATCATTTAGAATGAAAGGGCAGATAAAGTGCTTCCCAGATAAGGTCAAGTTAAAGGAGTTCATCATCACCAAGTCCTTATTATATGAAATGTTAAAGTGACTTATCTAAGAAATAGAAGAAGATAAAAAATATGAACAGTAAAATGACGACAAACTCACAACTATCAACAAACAAACCTAAAAAACCAAAAACACTAAGCCAACAACTAGAACAGGAACAGAATAACAGAAATGGAGATCACATGGAGAATTATCAGTAGTAAGGGGGAGGGAGGAGAATGGGAGATAAAGGTACAGGGAATAAGAAGCATAAATGGTAGGTACAAAATAGATGGGGAGGTTAAGAATAGTATAGGAAATGGAGAAGTCAAAGAACTTATATGTACAACCCATGAACATGAACTAAG
>PVJI01007573.1:0-77356 GCA_004026765.1 Micronycteris hirsuta
ATTGAACAACAATAAAATAATTAAAAAAAAAAAAAAGAAAGACATGACATTGGGAGGGCAGAGAGAGGCTGAGGGCGCTCTTGGAGGGCAGCGAGCTGAACATTTTTCATGGAGCAAGGACAGTGCTCAGGTACACTCCCCAGAATAAAATCAGTTATTTGCACAATATTGTCATGAATTATATACATTTTAATGTATTCAAATATTTTATATTTCTCATTAGTCTTTTCAATTTTTTTATGTCCTTTTTTATTGTCCTTCTTTTATCTTTTGTCATTTTATCTTTTTTACAGCAATATTGCCTGACACCAAATTAGTTATGCAAGAAAAATGTTTGTGGGGAAAACGTTTGTGCCAAAGATGTCTGTGGCAAAGGTGCTCATGGTGAAAGTACCTGAGACCATACAGAATTCTGTCTCCTCATACCTCCTCCTTACTGGACCTTTGGATTCCTATAGTTATCTGGCATCACCTGCCCCCGTTACAATTTCAGAAGACTCTCCCATCATGCGTTGTATTAGTTTCTAGGAATGCAGTATCAAATTTTAAAAACCGGGTGGTTTAGAACACCAGAAATCTATTCTCTCACAGTTCTTAAGTCCAGAAGTCTGGAATCAAGATTTCGGCAAGCATGTTCTCTCTAAAGGCTTTGGTAATCGGGTATAACCACAAAATAATATCAGTTATTTGTGCAATATTGCCATGAATCTACACACATTTTAAATGTATTCAAATACTTTGTATATCACAATAAAGTCTTTTTAATTTTATTAAAAGACAACCCTTCCTTATCTCTTCCTAGCTTCTTGGTTGCTGGCACTTCTGGATGTTAGTTGGTTTACAGCTACATTATGACAATCTCCATTCTGCCTGCATATGGTGTTCTCCCTGCGTATCTATGCCAAAACTTCTCTCTTCTCATGAGAACCCCCAGCGTTGGAGTGAAGTCCTCTCTAATCAAGTAGGACCTCATCTTAACTGGGTTACAGAAGAACCAGATAAGGTAACCTTCACAGATACTGAGGGTCGAGACTTCAACATAGCTTTTAGAGGACACAATTCAACAGATAACAGGTGTGTTCTTGTATGAGACCACACCCTACTGCCCCCTGTTCTGGAGGGGAAGGAATCAAATTATTCTACCCAGGCACAGGACCTGATCCCAGCTACCTGTACACTCCCACTCCACATGTTACAGTTCAATCAAGTGACACAGAGGTGAAAGACACTATAATTTCATTCCCACATGCAGCCGTGATGATCTTCTGCCATCCAGCACTCATACAATTCTTCAATTTTCTTTCAAAATATTAACCCCCTTTTATCTTATAATAGCCAGAATTTTATCTGTTATTTAGGAAGAACAACTCTCAGAACTAGAATAAACAAGAGAAGTAGAAGGAGAGATGGCAGAGATTTATCTTCCCTAGAAGGCATAGTTTCTGCAAGAAAAGAATGTGATCTTGTAAAAATTTAAAGGGAGAGCTTTGAAAAAGTACATATTGCAGTTCAATACGGAATCAGTTCAAAATGTTAAGGTTCCAGGCAATAGGGTTTAAGAAAGCCTATATTTAAACTTGTAGCAGGGGTGTCCAACCTGCGGCCTGCGTGCTGCATGCATTCCAGGATGGCTATGAACGCGGCTCAACACAAAATTGTAAACTTACTTAAAAAATTATAAGTTTTTTGTGTGTGTGATTAGGTGTTGCAATGTATTTAATGTGTGGCCCAAGACAATTCTTCTCCTTCCAGTGTGGCCCAGAGATGCAAAAAGTTTGGACACCCCTGCAAAGCATTGGGATATGAACTACTTACTTATGGTACTTGATAAAATAATTTTTAATAAGCAGAGAAAAACCATAGAAAATGCGCACAGCCCTCAGCTGGTAAACAATGAATCTAGATAAATCTCTCCTAACTTTGGGATGTAGATATGCTAGGTAGGTAAGTAGGTAGGAGATAGATAGATACATAGATACCCTCAAAGAATGACTGGTATATGCAGAACATTAAGAAGGGGATATCATACTGAGCAATTAGAAGAAGATTATGATTCTGAAGGTGATTTACTAGTAGAAACAAAGGAAAAAATCTTAAATTTTGTAGCGGTCCTTAACAGGATGCCAGAACACATAACCTTTCTGAAAGAAGAGCAGAAAATCAAATGTGAATTAGACTAACAAGAAGAAACCAGCATAATGTTGTAAAAACATAATTAACTAAAATAAATCAATGAAATTAAAATTAAATATTAAGAGAATCCCTGAAAATATTCAAGAATAGAGTTGACAATATGTTAGTTTGCTTTGGTTTGGTTTTCCATCAACCCAAAGCTAAACAAACACCTACCAGACTAAAACACAAATCAAGCAGAACACGCACTGAATACTGGCTAAAGTCAGCTACTAATCCTAAAGGTTCCACATTTACCATGCATCTCTTCATACAGATTGTCTTCTACAATTAAAGCGGAATTAAGTGAGAAAAAAGTTCCTTTGTTTCCTGAACCACTGCTATCATTTAAGCTGACAGTTTGTGTGACATATATATCTGATATTTTAAATGAATAGTATAGAGTTTTAGATCTAAATCTCTCAGCAAATAAATTTTGGAAAATGAGTCAAACTGAACACATATTTGGATAGAAACCAAAAAGCTGTACCTCCACACACTGTAAAAACATATTATACATTAAAGCCTCGTAGAAACATCTTCTTACACTCTTTTTCTTCAATAGTCTCACCTTGTTCTATAAAATAGAAAATTGGATCAAAACTTCAACTTCCTCTAGAAAGAGCTGGTCAAAAAGGCTCCTACACTTCTCTTCACCCTTCATTGGATAAACAGTTTGGGAGGTGGGTGCCAGTCTGACATCCGCACATTTATTATCCTATACTAAGTTCTCAACTAGGCTGATGTGACTGCCAAGGGAGGTTTAGCAGAGTTTGGAGACCTTATTTCTTATTATTTCTGTAACTTGAGGCAGAGAAATTACAAAGTTGCCTAATTTAATGAAGAAAATGAGAGTTAGAAATCACTTATTTTCTCTAATCCACTGTTTACAAAACACATCAAAATTTGGCTCATGTACACTGATCCTGCACAAATCTAGGTGTAAATACCTCACCACCAACCTTGTTGGAAGTCTGACGGTTTCATTTAAACCCTTGTGTAGGTACCTGTGTATGTGTCTTTTTGTATTATGGTTTCTACATGCTGCAGTTGTTCTTTGACCTCTAAAAGGTCATGTTCATCCACAGTTATTTCAAACCTGTTCAGTTATAGCAGAGACTGTAGACTAACTCCCCTGCAGAAGCCCTCGCTTTCACACAGTTTCATGGGTGCTTAGGGCATTAAGCTATTCTAGAACTACCAAAATTAACTTTTTAAAGGGAGATCAGTGGGAACAAAATGGATCATAAAGAATCTTAACAGATACTTAGTGCAAGAATAAATAAATAATTTCAAGCATCCAGGCAAATGCTGATGAATGCCAATTAGGAAGATAATATAGCATGAGATAAAAGACTACTGGGAAAGTTGTGATGATGGATAGATTTTTGTGCCTGTTTGTTTTTTATTAATATGACATCACCCAGTAACCAGAGTCCTTGTCTCTCTGCATTTTGTAGCTAGAGGAGAACCTTGAGCAGAGATGATTTTTTTTTTATTCCATCTCCCCATGATCCTTCTGAAATCCTCTGGGAGCAATGTCAATTACACCATCATCAATGCAAATGGCATTTTAAAGAGTTAGTACAGCAGACAGAGAATAATAATGCTTCTCAGAGGTGCCAATGCACACTGCACTCTTTCTCCTAAATCCTGCCTCCCATCACATGTCTTTATTCACTCAGATCTAATATCAACTGAGAGGACAGGCCACTGGCTTGCTCCCTGCCTTTGTCAAAGTTGCCCATTAAAAACAATCCATTTTCTAAAGCTGGACACTGCGGAATTCAAGTCTGGCAGCCAAAAGACAAACTCTTGCATACACAGACTGATAATTGGAGAACTGCTGGCTTTCTTGCTTGATGGGCTATCCTTATTAAGATAAAATGTGTTGCAAAAGTGACTCTGAAACATGAAAATCAACTAGTTCATTAAAAATCATGGGATCTTAGACTTTGAAATTAAGGAAACAAATGTAATGGACATGAACTCAAACTGAGTAGAAAAGCGTTGCCACTAGAAAGTCTCCCCCCAGTTGCATTTTCTAACGTTCTGGTATTATAAAGAATCTCCTACCCTGGCTGGTGTAGCTCAGTGGATTGAGCACGGGCTGGGAACCAAGCAGTCCCAGTTCGATTCCCAGTCAGGGCACATGCCTGGGTTGCAGGCCAGATCCCCGTGAGGGCCATGTGAGAGGCAACCATACACTGCTGTTTCTCTCCCTCTCTTTCTCCCTCACTTCCCCTCTCTCTAAAAATAAATAAAAATAAAAATAAATCTTAAAAAAAAAAAAAAAAAAAAAAAAAAAAAAAAAAACTTAAAAAAAAAAAAAAAAAAAAAACAACCCAGAAGCACTTTAAAAAAAAAAAAAAAAAAGAATCTCCTGTGTTATCACGAGAAGTTAGATGGCTTGATAATTGATTCATCTCTTCTAAGCTTTTGTGTTATCAAGGTTTAATTTGTGGTAACAAATAAATCCTATGAGTATTGAATAAGTAGTAATTACCTTTGTTGATGGAGAATCTACCACATACAAGGCACGGTGTCAGGTATGGTGAAGGGCAAAAAGAAGTATAAGATAAAAGATGGGTCTTGCCCAACAGAAGTAATGGTGTATTAGAGAAAACACAATAACCAGAATTCAAGAAGAGATATAAAACAAAGCTGGAATGTGAATCGGACACCAACCTGCAGTGTCCATGGCGTCATGGCTGAGACACCAGACAAATTCACACGGACTACCGAGTCCTGTGGAGGAAAAGGGAAGGCATGGCCACTCTCTCAAGAGGAGAGCACACTGACCCTTGCTTTGACAGGCTTTTATTGCTTTTCTGGGCACATTACATTGAGGGTGGTTTTCATTTACTATGCACAGGTCTTCATTGACTATGCACAGGTTCACTGTAGGTGATTACCTTTTACAGATAACAAAGGAGAGGATGTTGTTAATTGTGTCAAGAAACGAGGAAATTTGCAAACGTAAAGGGGAAAGTGGTTGAACTGGTTACATAGGTCCTTGGAAGGTTCAGCATGGATTTTAGGAAGTTGCAGTAAGCCCTTGCTGCCTCAATTCAGGGTGAGGGAGTTTTAGCAAAAGAAAGTTTCGAAACGGCCTAGGTACAATGAAGGCCTGATTCCTCACAGGAGAACCTGTCCATGGGTATGGGGCCTGTGTCGCTCTCCACTGGTCCGAGTGGGAGCTGGGCCCACGCCACGCAGAGTGGTCTCCCATAGGAATGTCACAACAAAGTAAATGTGTGTGTGAATAGTAATCCTACAGAGACTTAAATACTAGTAAAGACACGGGATCAGTCCATACTGAGGCTGGCTGAGATCAGGTGATGAGCCTTCTGTCTTAGGATCTTTACTTTACTATCGAGGCAAGGACGATCTAAAGAATCTTGGCACAGAGAGGTGACATGGTAAAACACTGAAGTAAGGTAATACTGTTAGTGATTACATATTGGAATAGAACTGGTTTACCAACTGATGCTATAAGAAAGGATTTTAGGTAGTGCGTGAACATGGGGTTAACTAATATTAAATTGAACATGGAAAGTATATTCTATGTTAATTTTTATTCTTTAGAAGACTTGAGGGAGAAAATTTCTGGTTCGGTGTAACACCACTTCAACACTTCGTTATATTTCTTTACACAAAGATAGCAGGCAATCACATCCACTTAGAATTCAACAGAATTATTTTTATTGAATTTGCATTTACTTTCATAGTTACCATCTATAGCAAGTGACACTCACTTCTTATTTATTTAAAGAAGTAAAAATAAATTCTATAAAGGTATTTAAAATAGTTAATTTAAATTAAGGAAAATTAAGTATTTAATAGTACATGTCATGCACACATGGCAAAAGTCAAGAAATGGAATGCAATTGAGTCAAGTTTAGAAAACACAGGCCTAGGCTAGGAGTCACTAAACATTTTATTTAAAAAAAAAAAAACAACCTTGTACAGGTGAAAAAATAGTTTCTTTCAAATATATTCACTGGAACATTGTTATAATACAGAAAAATTGAAAATGAATTCAATGTTCCTAAATAGAGAAGACATTAAGTAAAATATAGTGCCACTGTTCTAGAATACTACACAGCAATTCAAAGAATGGGGAAGATCTACATGCACTTACATGGAAAGCCCAAGTTAGCAAAAACAGGCAAACAAGACAACTCATAAAACCACATTTGGCAGAATCCCAATCATTTTTTGAGATGGATACATGTATAAGCATATGTGATGACACAGGAGAAGGACTAGAAAAATCATCAGTTAACCATTGTTCATCTCGGGAGAGGTGACTATGGAATCCAAGGCAGGGGCAAGGGAAAATAGCTACATTTTTTTGATAGTGTGATGAGCTGTTTTCATCTAAAATTCATGTATTATTTAATTGCAATTTTGTAATTTCTTAAGGAAAACCTTCAGGTAAATTTCCATTTCTTTTATTCCTTCTCCAAATTACACAAAAACATCAGACAAGAACTTTTTAAAGGACACAAAACCACAAGGACAAAGAAAAGAGAAAACTGGGGCAAGATTTTAAAAGCTGGATGAAAGTGGTAGAGTCTAAAGAAAAGAATGTAAAGAAAGTTCAGTCTTAAACCAGCAGGAGAAGAAGCCAAGAAGAAACCCAATATGCCTTACAGAATCTACAAAGGCACTAAAATTGGCACCATTAGGTTCTCTGGGAATGGATGTGGAAGTGAAATTAAAAGCAAAAGGATCATTTGAAAGATTGTTGAAGAAGCAATTTGAGAATCTGGAAAATCAGTTACAGCCCTGATCCCCACCTACTCCATACATTCAAGCTGTGCATCATCTGTGCCCCAAAGGAACCCTCTTCCCCCTGGACTGCTCCTCTAGAGGAAATAAGGTGGGTTTACTCTCTAAATGGGAGAGCAAAAGGCATAGTGAGGTATGGAGATATTGTATGGAAAAAAGGGGATTTTCCGTTAGAAATTCCCGCAGTGAGAGGATCCATGAAGAACACACCATAATGGTACCCACAGTCCAGAAGCCACACACGCACACTCGGGAGCTCCCTGTCGGCTGTTCACAGTCCCCCTCTTGAAGGATAACCAACATCCGAAAAAGCCTCAACCATGAAAGACAGAGTTTAAAACAAATAAAAGTAACTTGGAGGAAACAAGAGTTTTTGCAAGGAACACAAAACTTCAAATAAACTATCTCTGCTCTACATAAAAGATTAGACAAACTATAACACACATGAAATAAGAACAAGGCACTAATACAAGAAGAAGAAGGAGAAGTGGAAGAAAGAGGAGGAATGAGAAAGAAAACAAAAAAGAACAGAACAAAAAAGAGCTGTTAGGAAAAATAAATACGTATTTTCATATATATACTTATATGTGTATAGACATGTATGTTTATATAGGAATGTGTATATGCTCTAATCAGACCATATGCAGAGGAACAACAATCGAGCTCTGTAATGACTTTCTTTTTATAAATATTCGTGACCCAGGGTTTCCCATTTGTGACGGGACAGCCTTTGAAAATTCCCCTACATAAGCCTTAGAGCCCTCACCCTGCCTCATGACAAGCATTTCTTCTTCTTCTTGTTGGAAGCAGATGGTTTAACAGGCTGTGAGTTATTCTTTCCTACTTAATGTTTTCTTCATTCTAGAAAAGCAATACATTCACGTGTCTTTAAAATGGCAATCAGATGGTAGGATAGAGACTGAGCCACTTGGTTGGGGAGTCCCCGGTTGCCAGCACTGGTGGGTCCCTCTCGTCTGGGGGAATACGCATGGCTGTAGGTATGCGGAAAGCATTCCGGAGCACTAGGGACAGAGGACCTCTCCATTTACATTGCAGACATTCAATATCTCACCACAATCCTCAGTTGGACAAACCGCTCCAGTGTGACCCTCCCATTTCCTACCAGGATGGACAAGAAACAGTTTCTAGGCAGGAGGGATGAGAGAGGTGATTTGGGGGTCTCGATGCGCATGACAGAAATTTTAACGAATCCCCATTTTTCATTTTTTGCCATGCCCCATTTTTTCTCTAATTCCTAGCCTTTCCAGATCCTAAGACATATTTTTTTCCTCATTGGCTCCACCCACAGCAGGCTTTCTGTTCAACTTACCCAGTTAGCTAATTCAATTTCTACTATTTCATTTGCTTTCAGTTTCCAAAATGTTGTCCACTTCTTTCCTGTATTGTCATCTGCCCTAATGTCTCTTTAAAAAAAAAAAAAACACACACACAAGCTTTTTATACACTTTGGAGAGTTTAGAAGGGTGCAAAGATAAATGTATGTGTTCAATCCCCCACATTTAATTGGAAGTCCTTATTCAGTGTCCTTAAGCTAATGTCTATGTGCCCGTCTGGGAGATAAGCTGTACATCTGTACTGAGAAAAGAGAAAAATTTATAATGTCCTTAAATCTCCCATTAAAGGACTCTTTATTTAGAAATCATGTGTCTCTGCTTTCAGGGTTTTATAAAACAACAGTGATCCAAATAACCAAACAGAATTTTATGAATAGGTGTCGCGTAATTTGTGTTCTAAGGGAAATAATAAAAGTGGCAGAAGATTCACAAACATACACAACCACTCATACATACACACACACTCAGGATGGTGCCTTTGTCAAAACCGTAGAAGATTGGTAGCATTGCTAGAAATCTACCTCCATTTACTTGTCCGTGTCCATTCTCTTGGAGCCACATCAGCTCAGGGGCAAAGACGTTTCAGAAAGTTGACGTCCCACCTTCAGCAAACAGCAGGTGCTGTGTGGGTAATATCTCAGAAGGGACTTGGTGCTGTCTCAGACAGAAAGTAAATGGAAAACAAAACCTTCTAATGGGTTTCTGTCTCTTAGCGTCCTGCAATTTTTATTTCAATTGAGATAAGAAAGAACTCGAGTAAGACTTTCTCTCCAGTGAAGCAACAACTCAAAATAAGGGGTAGATTGGAGGGGCTTCCTGGATATTACTTCTGGTACGTTAGTCTTGCTCCTGTCAGACATCCTGGAGTCAGTCCATCACTGTGGTGTAGTACTGCCAAGTTGACCGTCAAGTTTTGGTCCCTTCTTTCCACTTTGCACCCTGGTTCCTGCCTCTTAATCCTAACAACTGATGTCCCAGGTTTCCCCATTTCCACCTCAACCACCTGACTCACATACCTCGGGCTGCCTCTGAACACTGATAAATCTGCAATCTCACACCAAACCCACCACCAACACAGTCAGCTCTATTAGCACTGATCTTATTCCTTCTCTCCTTTTTCTGATTCATAGTTAACAAATGTTGACCTGTTGCCAGCCCCGTCTATGACAGCATCACTGTTGCTCAAAAATCTTGGCCTGGCTGGTGTAGCTCAGTGGATTGAGCGTGGGCTGGGAACCAGAGGGTCCTGGTTCAATTCCCAGTCAGGGCACATGCCTGGGTTGCGGGCCAGGTCCCCAATGAGGGCCATGTGAGAGGCAACGATACATTGCTCTTTCTCCCTCCCTTCTCCTCTCTCTAAAAATAAATAAATAAAATCTTTAAAAAAAAATCTCAAAGGTCTCCTTAGTCATCATAGCTACACCCACTCTACACAGCCTAAAAACAAGCCATGCTGCAAACATCTTCACCCAACAATTACCCAAACAGGGGATACCACACCTCAACCAGAATCTTTCCCACCAGATAGCTTCCTAAATATCACTCTGAGGTGTCCGCTTTATGCCTCTTCAGTCCTATACATTCTTAAAGAGCACATGTTACATAAATAAGAATTAAGCAATTAAGTAAACAGATGGCAAATGGTGGGCGCCAGACTTGTCATTACTGGAGTGGAAATGTACAGTTAAGCAAGGGAGAAAGCCAGAATGATGCATGTGGTAATGGGTTAGAGGAGGAGACATCGGTATGAACCCTGTCTAGCTCAACATAGATGCAGATGATTCCATACAGAGATGTTTTTGATATATGCATACACATTGGTTATTATACACATATCTATTCCCTTGGTGTGTCAGCTATCAGGGACAAGAAGTAACAACATCCCAGTAGTAATGAGCACACATATTATCAAGATCTTGCTTTCTAAAACCATTCTCTAGTAAGGGATTCAGGGCTCCTTTAGACACAGCTGAGTCAAGACTGGGACAGAAATCTTTTTTAAAAAAAGAGAGATCATATGTTAGTCTTTCTAACAGTCTTACATAATATTTAGAGTTGACTTTCATCGTTTACTTTCACACTTTTTTGCTCCTCTCAGTTTTACACTTCATTGTATACTTCCTAACATTGCTATTAACTGTTTCTGATTAAGAAAAGGACAAAAAGATGACTTTGATGACAGCAAATGATACATATAGAGAAGCAAATGGTGACTCAAGCTAGGAATTCTACACATTCCCAACCAATAAAACTGAGCAATTGAAACAAAAGTAATTATTAATATATACTGTTATAGTTTTGTAAGCATGTTATAAAAGAGAAAAGATTACATTTTGGAGTGAAGTCATGATTACATAATGACTTCTCTTTTACAGCTAAAGATTAGGACGTCGTGAAATCAGAATAGCCTAATTTTGCATTTCCTTGTATTCTTTCTATTGGTTTCAAGAATTGCTAACCAACCCTTCCAACCACTCACCAATAGTCCATTGGCCCCTAGGGACTTGAATCATTAAAGTTATGCCACTTGGGTGTTTTGAAGCAGGAAACACCTGTCTTAGATTCCAAAATTATGAGAAAAACACCCTCAGGTACTACTTGCCATGTATATCAAAAAGACTGTAACTCTGAAAAATATGGGCAAAAAAGCCAAATAGCTTCTACCCATCCCCTGCCCCCCACTCAGGAAAATGTGTTTCTGTAATCCACATATAATTGGTTTAAAGTACTCCTTTGAAGCACCACATTATCTCATCATATGGATAATAAAATTTCCTTGGGTCACTAAGAATGAGGTTACTATATTTTCTAGGTAAACTCAGTACCTATAAAAGACCACAGGAGAGCATTTCTAATGCTAAAACATTAATAATTAAAGACATACTCAAAGAAAACATTCCTTTGTTGAAGAAAATAAGGCCTGAGAGCATAGTATGAACACATTCACCAATGTTTCAGGAGAAACCAATGGACGCTCAGATCCAGGCACATCATGGTACATGTTTTGATTATAAGAATAAAGAAAACATCCTAAAAGAACTCAGGCATAAATGAAAAAAAAAAAACTATCTACAATGAATTAAACTTAGGTTGGCCTAAGATTTAACATTAAAATTATATTTTTCAGGAAAAATCCAATGACCCAATAACTTGTTGTCCAAATCACTTGTCTTAAATGTATAAAAGTATGGTCAGGTAGACAAGATCTCCAAAAACAAACACACACAAAATCCTCCTTGAAGAGACACTCAAGCAAACCGAAAGATAAAATTAGTAATTAAATGGAGAAAGACATGGAATAAAACTGATCCTCATACTTAATTTGCACTGAACATTAGCAATCTGGTTTGATTACATAGTACCAACTACATTCAAGGATGAAGTTGACCCTATGGTGCCTTGCTCTACTCCTCCATGTGTCTCTCATTCTTCATTTAGAAAATATACTGCTTCAGCACTCTAAGAAATTCAGCCTTCTACGAAATGCAGCAAAAAATGCACCAAAAGTTTACAGCGATTTATGGCAATTTACAGCAAAGAGAACACTAAGTCCTTACATAATTTGCCCAACCTGATGAACTTGTTATCTCCAAAAATATATAGAAATCACAATTCTAATACCAAGGCTTTTTTAAATCTAAATAATAGGAAAGTTAGAAATAATAGGCAATCACTGATCATTGTCCAAAGCATATTTTGTAGGGTGTAGGGTCTCTCCTCCAAATATTATGTTTACACATCTACTTAAGCAGGGAAAAGATCTACTACCAGAATTATTAAACTTCAGAAACTGGCCACAAGCACTCAATTTGAAAGCTTCTGTTGTTATTCAACATGAGTCTACCCAACATAATTGGAAAGCATTGCACTATAGAAAATACTTCTCATTTGTGGGGAAAAACTGAATTTATTTGCAATAGCAGTGTTCCTTTCACTGACTTTAAGGGGAAAAGATGCCACATGGATTATCCAGACAGATGTGTTCACATCATTTCCCAAGCTATTTATCAAAGTTTTATAGCAGGGAAAATGTGTATTTAAGAAGTGAATTATTCGTATGTGGGTGTTTTGTTTGGTTCTTTTTGCATGCAGATGCCACAGCCACATGTATAACTCCTGAGATTTCTTCATTTAAAAAAATGACTCTCCGTCTATAGTGTTTTCTGTTGCCACTCTAAGGAGGGTGTTGGCTGTGCAATGATACTCATGCCAAGAAGGGTAGGGGTACGTACAGGACATTGGATGTGACTTGAAACCTCTGAACAGAAGAGAGTCACCAAGAACCTCCCTCTACTGCTCCTGGGGCCTCTACATCCTATCAGAAGGGCCAATGATGAGAGACTGGAGCTGCTCCAAGCAGTGCACTGTTTTAGTAACGAAGACCATTCACCGAGAAAATCTGTTTTGCTTTAAGGCTGTGACTTAGGACCCAAACATATTTTCATCTGAAACTTAATGGAAAAATCACATAATATAGCAGAAAGAGTTTAAGCTTTAGAATCAGAAAGAATTAAATTTAAATCCTAACACTCCTCCCCCTGGCATACAATTTAAACAAGTTATTGAAAATCTCTGACCCTCTGTTTGCTCATTGGCAAAATAAGGATAATAGAATCTGCCTCCCGGAGTGCTTGAGAAGCTTTGAGTTAATGTATGTAAACCATATGGTTATTCCATAAATAGTATTAATGATGTCCCCAGATCAACTTAGAGAAAAAAAGAAATTGAGGGGCTTACTTCCTGAAATGAAGAACAATACCAACCAGTAAAAAAATTACTGTAAACTTACTATATGTCTTTCAAAGTTGTGGGAGTCAATGAGTATTTAAAAATTATGGTTTTACCACATTAATCAAAAAATAGACTCCTGAGGGTCATGGACTAAACCATGAACACTAGGAAAAGTGAAAAGAAGAAAGCTCTATGGAAAGGGGGCTGAGAAGAGGGAGATAGGAATTTAACCTTAAAGAATGAGTAACTGAGAGAGAAAGCAAGAGAGGATAGAGCAATCCCCAAAGGAAATCTGTGTGTGTGTGTGTGTGTGTGTGTGTGTGTGTGTGTGTGTGTGTGTGTGAGTGAAAGAGAGAAAGACACAGACAGAGAGGAAGATAGACAGAGGACCTGTCAAATGAACTTGAAAAGAATCTGGAGGCTTAGCTAGAAATAAATGATGAAGACTTATTTAAGGGTCTTAGAGTTTGCAAACTGTGAACACAGCTAAGCAAAAACCCAGAAGTGTTACAAAAAAGAGAAAAGTTAAAATTTCTTAGCGGTAAAAGTACATTCTTGAGAATGATCAGTCCTGCGTTTTTCTTTTTATTTTTTGAAGTTTTTAAATTATAGTTTATTCAATACAATAAAATAGTATGCAATTCATAAAATTACTTTCAAAAACCTTACAAGACTACTCAACAATTTCCTGTAATCCTGATGTTTACCTAGAAAGCTGTTTCTCACTTGCTGAACAAACTATTTCATCCCTTCTCTAGTCTCCTTGGTCATCACATACATGCCTTCCGCTCATTCTTTTTTTAATATATTTTATTGATTATGCTATTACAGTGTCCCAACTTTTCCCCATTGGTCCCCCTGCACCCAGTACCCCCATTCCCTCTGGCAACCCTCCCTTAGTTCATGTCCTGGGTCATGCATATAAGTTCTTTGGCTTTTCTATTTCCTATGCTGTTCTTAACATCCCCCTGCCTATTCTGCACCTACCAATTTGCACTTATTATACAAGCACCTTTTCCCTCATTCCCTACCTTCCCCCTCCAAACTGGTAATCATCCAAATGATCTCCATATCTATGATTCTGTTTCTGTTCTGCCTCTTTTCTCAGTTTGTTTTTTACATTCAATTGTTGATAGTTGTGAATTTATTGCCATTTTAATGTTCATAGTTTTGATCTTCTTATTTTTCTTAAATAAGTCCCTTTACCATTTCATATAAAAATGGCTGGGCAATGATGAACTCCTTTAACTTTACCTTATCTGGGAAGCTCTTTATCTGCCCTCCCATTCTAAATGATAGCTTTGCTGGATAGAGTAGTCTTGATTGTAGGTCCTTGCTTTTCATCATTTTGAATACTTCTTGCCAGTCCCTTCTAGCCTGCAAAGTTTCTTTTGAGAAATCAGCTGACAATCTTAAGTGAACTCCTTTGTAGGCAACTATCTGCTCTTCTCTTGCTGCTTTTAAGATTCTGTCTTTACCTTTAGACTTTGTCATTTCAATTATGATGTGTCTTGGTGTGGTCCTCTTTGCACACACCTTGTTTGGGACCCTCTGCTTCCTGGACTTGTATGTCTATTTCCTTCACCAAAGTAGGGAAGTTTTCTTTCATTGTTTTTTCAAATAAGTTTCCAGTTTCTTGCTCTTTCTCTTCTCCTTCTGGCACTCTTATGATTTGAATGGTGGTACATCTGAAGTTGCCCCAAGGTCCCTTACTCTAGCCTCATTTTTTAATTATTTTTTCTTCTTGCTCTTCTGATTGAATTTTTATTTCTGCCCTGTGTTCCAAATCATTGATTTGACTCTCAGCTTCATCCGTTCCACTGTTGATTCCCTGCAAATTTTTCTTTATTTCACTTAGTATAACCTTTTTTTCAGCCTGGATCTTTTTTATCCTGTTGAAGTACCCAATGAGTTCCTTGAGGATCCTAATAACCAGTGTTTTGAACTCTGTATCTGATGGATTGCTTATCTCCACTTTGTCTAGTTCTTTTTCTGAAGTTTTGTTCTGTTCTTTCATTTGGGCCATACTTCTTAGTCTCCTCATTTTGGCAGCCTCCTTGTGTTTGTTTCTATGTATTAGGTACAGATGCTTTGATTCTCTGTCTTAATAGTGCGGCCTAATGTAGAACAGCACACCTGTAAGTTGGATGGAGCAAAGCCTTAGGTAATCACTTGGGTGGGGCAATCTGTGTGAACCAGGTTGATGGAATCTCAGATATGGTGTCACTGCTCTGTCACTCTCTGTGGGGAAGAGCTCAGAAAAGGGACAATGCCTGCTGCCTGGCTTCTGGAGTTTTGTCCAGGAGGGAGCTGTCCCCCAGCACTCGCCCTGATGCCAGACACTTCAGTTTCTCCCCATATGCCACTGGTGCCCTTCAAGCTGCTGCCCCAGTGCTGCTGCCCAGAGGGAGTGAGTCTGCTCAAGTCCTAGGTCCATCGTGGACCCTTTAAAAGGAATTGCCTGAGAATCCCACAGTCCCTTCTGCTGCCCCAACCCCAACTGGTTTTTACAGCCAGAAGTTATAGGGACTAGAACTTCTATAACAGAAGTTATAGAAGTTATCTTCCTGGCATTGGAACTCTTGGCTGGGAGGCCTGGTGTGGGGCTGGTATCCCTTGCTCCTGAGAGATCCCTCCCAATTTTTATCCACCGCACATGGGTGTGGGACTGCCTGTTCTGCATCTCTGCATCTCCACCCCCACACCTACCTGAATGAATGTGACTTCTTTAATTCCGTGGTTGCTGGACTTCCACACAGCTATACTTCTGAAAATTCTAGGTAATAGTTGTTTAGTAGTTTAGTTGTAATTTTTGCATTGGTTTTGCAAAGAGGTGAGTCATGTTTATCTATACCTCCATCTTGACCAGAAGTCAGTCCTGCATTCTTAGCACTAGGATTGGCCCAGGATGCTTATCATTCAGAGGTCAGGATGCCCAGATGATAGATGCCAGGTGATTCAGAAGACAGGCACCGGGATGTCTGGTCATGTTCAGTGGTCTGAATAGTACATGTCAGATGGATGCATAGGTGAATCCTTCAGGTGGTAATCAGAAGGTTATCAGGAGGTCCAGATATATACCCAGGCATTGACACAGGACAGAAAAGTTCACAAAAGTTTACATTCCTAGGCTAGTTAGAAAGACAACAGCAACTTTCTTCATGCCTCAACCTTCATAATGTTAGTAATTTTAGCAGCTTGGTTAAAGTGACTCCATTTTTTATATTCCCTATCTTCACTCTCCTCAGACCATAAGTTGGATGCACAATTGAGTGCCAGTACTGTGTTAATTGCCTACTGTAATATAATCACATTTTAATCATCAAAATAACTCTACCAGATATTGTCTCTATTTTTACATATCAGAAAACTGAGGCTCATAGAGGTTAAAACACAATGCATCAGTGACAGAACCAGCATTTGACCCCCGATCTGCCCAATCCAACACTAAGGCTCTTTTCAACATCGTGATTATCAAAGTAATGATAAACATGACCAGGGAGGAGTGTCCTCTTCCTGCGGAGAAAGTACTTTCACATTCAGAAGCCTCTGTTTTGTGACAAAATCTTAAATTTTCTTGAACCCCAAGATTGAAGTAAATGTCCCATTAGCCACTCTAACGTGTAGGAATTCAGCTCTTTTCCCCACCAGCAAAATTTGCTTAGCAGATCCAAGAACCCCAAGAAAGACTATTCTTCCCTTCACACACTAAATTCCCTTCTGACCTACCTCCAAACCCCAGTAAATTCTGCTTCCCACTCAGGGAGGTTGATTTTCATTGGTATTCATGTGAAGTAGGGAAGGTCGCCGCTTAGAACATCGGCAATGTATTGTGTACAGAGCACAGTTTGTATTTTGCTTCCTGAGAGATCTTTAACGATGCCTTGGCTTAGCTGACTTTTCCTCCCCTCCTGCATCCAACAAACAGCCTCCAGGGAGAAAGTCAATTTCAAATCCTCACACTGCAGAGGCTCTGGGGCAGTCCATTGCAGAATGCTGATCAGCCTGGTTCTGCCCTTTCGAGATCAATGGAATCTGGGAAGAGTTTTGAAAGAAAAGTTTTTGAGCAATCCTTAGCGCCTGGACCAGGCTTGGATCAGACCAAGAAGTAAGGTTCCAATCTAAAAGCCAGCATGCTCCAATTGGAAAGCCAACGGGAATCCAGCTTGATCCCCATTTTATTTCCCAGATCCCCCTCAAGCTTTGCATTTGGTAGGTAAGCATTCTTAGTCAGTCTAGTCATTAAATAGTTCTCTTCTGCCAAAGCTCCTCCATGATGGGATGTCTGTTCTTAAAATGGTGTGTGTGAGAAATGAATTATTCTGCTGTTTCCTGAGAAATCTGGAAGCATTTGAGGCATTCTTAATTACTCAGACACAATAATCAAAGCACGCAGTGGCTCCACAGACCTTTTTCTAGTATCTCACTCTAAGTTTCTTTTTTATCATCTCTATATTTTGCATAAAATTGGAGAAGAAAAGGCTTTACTTGAGGGAGCAAATGTCTCTGCTGTGACTGGTGCTTGTGAGGGTCTTGAATATTCATGCATAATACTTTTTTAAAATCACAGGGAGTGAATATCACTTCTTTATCCTTTCCCCAACATTTTCCCACTCTGACTAGAATAATTCAAAACTTTGGGCTGGGAAACAACCAGATTACATAATTTGTCAATTTCAATTTTTAATGCATGGTCAAGTTTGAAGCTTAGCAGAGCTCATTCCTGTGTGAAATGCTGGGGAGGGGGAAGCCCTCCTGACGGGTAGTGAGTGAATGAAGACAATCCTAGAGGAGAACTACCAGGAGCCATAAGCCAAAGACTCCAGAAGAAGACTAAGCCTCTAGCGTTGAATAAACTATGCTATGTATTAGCCCACATGCCAAGCCTATGGTGAATGCTTTGCATGCATTCCCACATTCAATCTTTGTAACTGTGAGAGAGGCATCATTATCATCCATAATGAGGAACTTAAGCATGGTGCAGTCATACAATAAGAAGCACTGGAGTCAGGGTTTCACCAGTCTGACCCCAGAAAATGCACTTTTTCTTTTGAGCTGCTGTGCAATCTCACATCTTTTGGTGGCTTTGTAGACTGTGAGTTCCATGAGATCAAGGACTTGATCCATCTCATTCATTTGCAAATCTCTGAAATCCTAGAACAGTGTCTGGCACACCGTTGGTGCCTACTAAATGTTTACTTATTTAATTAAATGACCGAAACAGGAGTAAATGACATTCCCAATCTAGCTCATTCCCCTTGATCGTCAGATTTATTGGGGACAGAAAACAGGCCACTCTCAAGTGCATGAAACATATGAGCAAGTGAACCATGCTTGTCCCCAGAGATGTCTCCGATGTGGACTCAGCCAGTGGGCACATGAGATGGAAGTGCCCCTGACTCCCACCCAGTGGATATTTTTCCTTCTTTTTCTATAATCCTGATTAGCTTCCAATGTGCAATTCCTGAACTCCGTCTTTTTCCAGCATCTAATTAAATGGGATTTGAGGGCAACAGAAAGGAAACAATTTGGCTCTCCACACTTATCCACAGCCTCACAGCATGAGGTCTGTGGAACTCCTGCTTCAGAACCACCCAAGGTGTTTGCTGGACTCCAGGGCCCGATTTCAGACCCCTTGCCCCGGAACCTCAGGGCCCAGGAATATGATGCGTGTGTCACCGGCTTCCCATGTGATTATTGTACAGGTGTTGGCCAAGCAGCCCCACTATGGAATCTCTCAGAGAGGAGCCCCTTTCCCTCCGTGCTGAACCTGTTTACTCTTTCCTGATGTCTGAAATTTCTCTCCTGCTGTGTCCCTCAGACTCTGCTCTGCTCCCCTCAGTTAATCCTCTGGCTGAACCATGCGCCTGACTTTCCTACAGCTTCCTGCCTGGATGCTTGCTTTATGATCTCTTCTGTGCGTCCTTGACCTTGAGCAGTACTGTGCCAGCCAGACCTGGCTCAGACTCATAGAATCCCAGGACCATCCAACTCCTGGCCCCACTACGGGGGCAAGAACTTGGACATCTGTGGACTGGTCAAAGTCGCCTGCAAGCCCTGTCTGCCAAATCCTGTGACTCAGAGGAAGCGTCAGGCTTGCACATGGACATTCTGGAGCCAGACGGAATCCACACCTGGGCTTGGCACTTACTACTTATCACCTTGGACAAGTTGTTTTTCTTCTCTGCCCTGAGTTTCTCCATTCACAAAAGTACCTTCCTCACAGGATGATTGTAAGGATTAAATAACATGGAAAGCACTGGAACATAGTAGGCTCTCAATATGTGTGAGTTGTGGTTGCTATTTCTGTATTTGAGATAAAATGAAGTATCATGAACATCCAAGGAGAGGGTTAGAGTGGGAATAAAGATGTCATAAATATGGAACTCAGGGAAAAAGAGTTCTACCTCCCTGTCTTGCTCAATGTGCTGTGTAAGAAAGGCCACATTATATGTATAACTGCCTTCTTTTCTCCCAGTGACGTCAGCAGAACAGTCTCCCCTCCAGGTCCTTAAGTATACAGCCGTGCCCTAAAGACAACTATATATCTTCCTTTAATAAGAAATATATTGAGATTTTTTAATGTCTTTTTGTGACTCTTTGAGTATAAGAATCCAGGGGAATGGGGCAAAGTAACCAATTTTCCTAGGCCTCAGTTTACCATTAAATGAGAGGGTTGAATTTAAATGACGCAGCTCTAACATCTGGCAGTGTGCTGGGCTCACAGGCTTTAACTAACTTCGGCTGTGCCACAGACAATCAAGCCTCCCCACCTTCACCGCTCCCACTGCCCTGAGAGCAAGGCGTGGGCCTTGAGTTTTGATCACTCACCAGAAAACATGGGGAGGAGGATGTGGGTGTGAAAAGACAGGCAAAGAGACTGGAATGACAAAATCAGAAAGTACCTAAAACATTAGTTCCAAGGTGCTCAATTTTTTTAAATGTGCTAGAAATTTGGAATTGCAAAATACTTCACAGAACAGCCAAAGATTAAACATAACTTAAATGAGCAGCCACAGAAGTAGGTTAAACTATAGTAGCACCAATGAAATGCTATGCAGCCTTGTAAAATATTTAGGCAGCTCTGTGCTTTATAAGTCCTGTTAAGGAAAGAAGTCCAAGGCACCCTGTTATGTGAAACAAGCAAGGTCACATCATAACACTGTAAATGTAATCACCCCCCACCTCTCTCCTCTCTCTCTCCCCCTCCTTCCCCCCCCTCTCACATTTACAAATGCACAGAATATCTATGAACAAATACATTAGAGACCAGCCACTAGAGAGTGGAAGACAGAGAGAGAAAGGAAGACTGACCTTTGTATAGAGACCCTTTTGAATCTTTAGCATTTTCAGCCATATATATGTACTATCTATGAAAAAGTCAAAAATTATCCATGAAAAATGAATTCATTTATATTTAACTAATATAAAACAAGCGTATGCAATTCTGCTGATTTAAATTAAAGCAAAAAAAAAAAGCTTCACTAACAGAATAGCTGGGCATTTCTACAAGTCAATACAGGGGGAAGGGAGGTGGAGGGGGTTTAGAGGGCAACGTGACTGGCCGCAAACTGATCATTCTTGTAGCTGGGGGTGGCTACCATGGGCTCTTTTTACTTTCCCATAAAGTGTGCAGGGGTTCTGTCTACTTCCATAAACAACAAAAAGTTTTCGTAGTGAAAGGTATTTTTAAATGTCTTCATTAAGAGTCTACGAATAAGTATACAGGCAATTTATAGGGCTCTGAAGTAGATCAAATTACTCACAGAATATGAATTTGTGAGTGCAGATTTAGTAAAGACAAAGAAAACACTCCATTGGTATTTAGCACAAGATGCTCTGCTTCACACGCAGCTCAGAGAGTCAGACCAGGTTGGAAAGAGGACCTCACCAAGGCAAAACTGTACCTTTAATTCCTAGATCCAGGATCCCATGAGAGAGTTCCAGATGCAAGAGGGGGAGAATAGAGAGGAGAAAAAAATATAAATGACCCACCATGTAACATGATGGCAGAAGGATACAGACATTTTACAGGTTACAGGTTATTTTCACAGGACCTATCAATATGTGAAGTCCCAGTGTCTTATAAGACGCTATTGTTAAAATACCCGCTGCTAGGAGAATTTTATAATGCAAGACAGAACCTGCCTTTCTGCAGCTACAAGAGAAGGTGGAAATTTTTCTCCTTGCAGCACTAAGGTTTCTTGCGCCAGCGGTTAAAGGAGGCTACAGTTTGAAGGCTAGGACAGGAAGGAATTCCATTGCCTAACCCAGGGAACAAAAGCAGCATGACTGGAAAGAAGCATAACTTAAAATCTGGAGGAGGGCTTAATGGGAGGATGGAATGGAATTTTTAGCAAATGTGAACATACAATGTTTTGCATTTGGGGGGCCAGATTTCAAAACATTTAAGTGCTTCTGTGCTCAGTCCCAGGCCCTCTGCTACTGTTTCTTCTCTGTACCCATTTTGGCATAATTACATCTATTCCCGGGGCCTTAATTGGCTGCTCTTTGCAGGTGACTCCGGATTATACCTCTAACCTGACCTCTCTTCTAGGTTCCTGACAGGCATTCTACAACTGCTTGCTCGGAAACTCCAATTACAAGACTCACAAGCACCTCCACGTGAATATATCTAAGACTGAGCTGCTGATCTGGGGTCTCCATAACCTTCCCCTGCCCTCTCTCATCAACATCTAACTAAATGGCACCATCGTGATCTGCCCGGTTTTTCAAACCAAAAATCTCAGAGTCATTCTTGACTCTTCTGTTTTCCTATCATCCAATCTTATTTTCCTTAACAACCTTGACTCCATCAGCGTTGCTCCAGCTCCTTACCACTACCCAAGTCCAGACACAACCATCACTTGCCTGAGCTATGGCCATCAACTTCTAATTGAGCTCCTTCTTTGATTCTTGCCCCAATCTAATCCATTCCGCCTACAACAGTCAGCGCGATCCTTTTGAAACCATGAAAAAGAACATTTAAGTCCCCTGATTAAATCCTTTCAGGGCCTTTCCTTTATATTTACAAAATCATCCCAATTGCTTAATGTGTGTGCAAGAGTTTGCACGCTCGGGTGGCCGGCCGCCTCTCTCTCTTTTCGTTCTACCCTCATTCCCCTCCTCTCTCCCTCTCACTAGCAATGCTCCAGGCACACTAGCTTTATTCAGTTCCTCTAACACCCCAAGTTCTTTCCCACCTCCAGACCTGTAAAATCACTAGTCCCACTACTTGAACATCGTTCCGCTCATCCTTTAAAAGACTAGCACTTCAGAGGCTCCGCTCAGCTGTCACCTTTCCAGAGAGGTTTCCTGACACATCACCTCTAATGAGAACTTCCCTGGCAACGTTCCTTCAAGGCTCCCTGTTGTTTTCCCTCACGACATTTATCTTAAATTTTGTTAAGTGGGTCCTTATTTGTTTCCTTGCCATTGTCTAACTCATCCACAAGACGACACTGAGTGAAGACCAAGACCATAACTAGCTGGTTCTTCACCACACACCAGCACCCAACCCTGGGCCTCCAACAGAGGAGGACTTCTATAATCTGTTCATAAAAATTCTGTTTACAAATTGATTTATAAATTGTAGGACTGTGCAAAGCAAAAATACTTGTAAGTGTTTTCTCTAATTCCTCAATGGGGAAAAAAGGAAAGATCTTCAACTACTTTTCACGATGACGGTGCTTATCTGATATGGCGGGAGAAGGGCAGGTGGTGGCTGCCCTGTGCATTGTGTTGTTTCGGCCTAATTTCTGGAATTTATGCACCAGACACCAGCACCACTGGCCCCTCTCACATGCGACAACCAGGGATGCCTCCAGGTATCGGCACACGCCCACTAGAGAGCAAAATGCATCCAACTCAGAGCCACTGCCTCCATAATAAACACATAAAACTCCACTGATCCCCCTCTCCCTCAAAATAAAATATTAGCAAGGAACTTAATACATTAAGAGCTTAAGTTACCAGTTTAAGGTTGCCTATAATTAGGAGTAAAAAGAAGAGAAAAATCCAGCAAACAGACCTCCGATTTAATGGTAAAGTAGATTCCTGGTTCATAAACACCTGGTTGATCTGCTTTTCTGGATGTGAATATATTCAGTTTGAAAGATAACAGTAATTATATTCCCATCAAAATTAGCATTAATTAATGTCAATTAACTAGAAAGACAGTTACACTGAATTTAAAAAATTCTTTGAGGCATGGAATTTTCCCCCTCAGTTTATAGAAAGCCTTATACCAAATGCTTAGTTTCTAACTCACATACTAGTGCGGCTTTTACACAAAATTATTTCAAATAATAAAATCATATGCCATAGTTAGCTTTTTCCAATAAAATCTCAGAATCACATATACATTCTAAATTTTAGTTCATTTTTAAAACATCATACAATGTGCACCCCTGTCTGACTTTGATAGGTGCTTAAAACATTCTAAATGTGAATTATATGCTCACATTTCATACAACTGCTTGTCTTATCTTTTCATCAAATTCGTTTGTCTTCCGTACCAGGTGTAGCTTTGGGCTGGCCTTGACATAAACCCGCAGTTACGTTGAGAAGATATTGAGGCATTACCATTAAAGCCACACCAGCAGAGGTCAAGAATGCTTGTCAAAAATGACACCTAGCTACCACTAGCTAGCTTTTGCTACGAGGCTGATGCTGTGCCTAGTGCTTTACCTACTTTGTATCACTTAGGCCTTATAATAAAATAGCCCTTCGATGTGGGGACTATTATATCCATTTCACAGATGAGGTAGACAGAAATTAAGGAACCTGAGCCCTCATATAAAGTCAGGAGTGGAAACCCAGGTTTCTCTGGCTCCAAAGCCCAAATTACTAACAACCATATGATATGTCCTGCTTGGTGGGGCTGAGAATCAACACATATTGTGTCTCTCTTATGGCCATTCTTGTCAGGGCACCTGGTCACTGATGTTTCTGAAAAGTAACTGTGACATCTAGGAAGTCGCAAAGTGTCGCATTTACCAGGCTCCCATAATTCAGCCTTTAGTTTGGGCCGTGTGGGCAGGATGGTCTCTGGTCCTGGTGTGCCCAGGACCTCCCAGCTTGAGCCCTGAACATCCTGTATCCGGGGAACCTTATCTAGGGCTGTGCCTCCTCTGTACCTTCTGCTGAAACTTCCCGATGCCAGCTGCCTTCCTGCACCTCTAAAAGTTGCCTTTTGTTCATTGTTGGAGGGAACATTAAGACTTTACTATAAGCAGTATACTAGGTGCAAAGGGCATCAAGGCAAAAAGAAAATAAAAATCTCCCTACAGCACAGGTGGCAAACACAAGGCCCGTGGGCCCTCCACCTTGTTTTACCCAGCGGCAGCACTGACCTCCTTGCCCCTAGTTAAGGAGTAGTTACATGTACACAGTCCTAAAGTTACATTCGGCCCTTGGAAGGCAACCTCGAGGCTGATGTGGCCCCCGGTGAAAGTGAGTTTGACACCCCTGTCCTACAGGTACCATCTGCCTGCTATATCATCCTTTCCAGCTGATAGCCATCCTTTCAAACACCAGCCAGGACTAGGCCGTGCGAGCTGCCATCATAATCTATAAACACCAGGTCCCACCTGCCTGGCTCTTCTTCCCTAGTTAGTTGTGTTCAATGGCTGTACCGCGTGGGCAGGTCTGTTCACCCACCGACTGAACTCCTCATCCAACACTGACAGAGGCTTCGGTATCTCTTTTCCGGATATATCCATTAATGCTTATTTCAGAGTAAGATGTTTTGGATGACATTAGGGAGTGTGATCATTTCCTTCATAGTGCTGATAATCCTTGACCCTCAGTTATTCCGAGAAGAAATGAGCTGTTAAGTGGTTTCCCACAAATTGATACAGACTCTTCCTATGAAAAAAAGTAGGACTGACTGAAAAAGAGAAAACAAAGGGAAATTGATTCTAAAAAGAAGCCAGCTAAAAAGGAAGCTAGAAGTGGCTAAAAGCAAAGAACATGACTCCGAAGAGCTGTTGAGTTATTGGTGTGTTTTCTTGAGTTCTGGACCATGAATCCTCAAGTAACACACCGGGAAATAAGATGGTAATCAAAGGATCTCCCTTTTAAAGGATCGTTGTGGTTTCTCGAAATCTTGCTTTCCCATCCGCAGTACTTCCATCTTTCTGCCCCTTTGTTCAATGTTCATACCCCCATCCCTCACCGCCCCCCCCCACACACACATTTGATGCAGCATCTAGGGTGAACATCGAGGCCTTCTCAATACGTCCCACGTCTGCTCTTCATGAAGAATACATTCTGAATATGTTGGTATCAGTTCAGCCACTTATTACCTCCACTACACTGAGGAAGTCACTTCACCACACAGGACCCCGGTGTCTATGACATGAGTGAGATGATAATATCCTGGTGAACTAACTAACATTTATTGACTTCTGTGTCATGGATACAAAAGTATGTTTACAATTGTGAGTACATGAAACACAGTTTATTCTTGTATTATTTATTATCTCATGTACCGTACAAACAAATGTAAACCCACTTTTGCCCACGCCTGTGTGTGTTTGTATATCTGTGTGTGTATATATATATATATATATATATATCTTCACCTTCTATCTCATAACAGAACCCACCTTACAGGTGAGAAAATCATTACAAGTAGTCTGGACTGAGTTTACGCCACCTTGATGCACTTCTACCCAGCAATACTATGCTGATTTTCACATGGAACATACATGCCCCCATTCTTAGTCATGTTCTAGCTGCATGAATGAGCTACTTTTGACTTAAAACAACTTATGTGCCCCACTCTCCAGGCCACAGATACAGTTCGAATGGGAGGTATATGGCCCAGTGCCAGGGAATGAGAGACAGGGTAAATGCCAGAAATCATGCAGGAACACGGAAAGGTGTTCTTAACCTGGATCGCACACTGTGAGACATAAAATTGCGTGGACCCTGTGAAGAGAGAAGCTACCGCTGTCAGGGCCACGCATGGAGCCCGATGATGAAGTCAGTGATAGGGGACCCTGAGCAAGCCTGATGATGTTGTTTATAAATTGATCTGCACTCCATATCAAATCTATCATGAGCCAATAGAGAACCTTTATTGTTTCTAACAGTTTAAATTTAATTTTTTGTCTCTTGCAATCAGAAGAAATTTGAACCAGCTTGAGACTCAGGCCTGGCCAATCAGAGCATATCCGTCCCTCAGATTACAGTACTTGGGGTTCAAGGATGCTAAAAGAAGCCAAGGCAGGATCTCCCCAGGGCTGTGCAGCCAGTGCTCTTGGAGAACGAGGCTTCTTTGCTTCCCCACGGTCACTAAGCACTCTCTCCTTGCCCTCTGCAAGGAAAGATCCTATCTCAGAAATGAGTCTCTCTTCCTAATCACATGCTTCGAATTATGAAGCTCAGCAGTGCCAAATCCAGGTCTGTTATGTTTCTGCTTCTTATATCTGCAAAGGTCTTGAGAAGCCCCTCTTTGCTAATACTTTGGTAAGGTGTTTATTACATAAGAAATCATGATTATCCCAATTTCATAGATGGGAAAACGGTGGCTCAGAGAAGTAAAGTGACTTGTCCAGGGTCACACAGCAAGTAATTAAGAGCTCCTGAACTCAAAACTTTGTTCTCCGTAATTGGGTTAAGTGGCTTTCAGATTCACAATTCTCAGGTTCTGATTCAGCATCTAAACTCTAGGGAAGAAGATGAAATGGGGCCCTCTTGATGGATAATCTCACTGGCAGAGCTACAAAAAAAATTCATCAAAGGTTTAACCTGCTAAATTCCTCAACAAAGTTCCTGACAGCTATGGATTCTGTTTGTCACAGTCAGACTCCGGTCGTTCCACGTTACTCGTTTTCCTCTAAACCAAGAGTGGCCCCCAGGTGCACTGTTGCCACCTGGTTTGAAGGAATGTGTGGTATGGGTGCCCAAGAGCAGGGTCAACAACACTCACATTCCACTGCTTACGGACGAAGAGCAGGCGGCTTGAGGGTGTCAGGTGCAAGCACCTCCTAGTGCCCGTTTCAGCTGTGGGTGGTGGTGGTGGTGGTAGCACCTTGAAAACAGACATTTAAATCCAAGCAGGAAGAATTCTTTCTACTGTGGGGGGAGGAGAAACTCAACTAACACCCCCAAACAGTAAGTCCATCCCATTCCACAGTATATGGTGACGTTGTGTTCCACCAGTCTTCCCCTCTTGTCCAGAACAAAGAAAAACCAGAGAGGAGTGTGTGTCTGGTTACGTGTTTTTCCTGTACTGCCCAACTGTTACCGCCTAGACACTGGACAGTACTTCAAGCGGGCCCTTATTTATTCATAATGTTCACATACAGTCCCCTTTTCTGGGTCAAAGAGGAGAGTGCAGATTTAGTCTGAGCTTTTGGACTCACCTCTGGACATGGACACGACCACAGAACTCTAGTGTATCAATCTGCTATTGCTGCTTTCACAAACCACTACCAATTTATTGCCTTAAAACAACACAAATTTATTCTCTGAGAGCTTGCAGATGAGACGTCAAAATGAGTCTTAAGGGACTAATACCAGGCTGGCTCCTTGGCTCCAGAAGAGACTCTGTTCCCTGCCAGCTCCTAGCAGCTGCAGGACGCCTTTGCTCCTGGCAGCATGACTTCAATATCTGCCTCCGTTGTCACACAGCCGTCTGCCACGTTTGGTCTTGCGGCCTCCCTCTTGTAAGGACCACTATGATGACTGTCAGGGTCCATAGGATGATCCAAGATAATCTTCCTATCTCAAGATCCTTAACTTAATCACATCCCCAAGGTTTCTTTGCAACATCTGTGACACTCACAGCTCTGGAAACCAGGGCGTAGACATCTTTAGGGAGATCATAATTCAGCCTATCACAACAAGGAAGACTGAATTCCCCCTGCACACTTGGCTGGAGGGGCAAAATCTAAAACAGACATTTTTAAATAATCAATCAGATCAACAGGGATGAACCCCTAGATATCTTTCTAGACGGAGAATGGGTTTGGATGAAAAACAGTCATACATTATCATTAATAGGGACAGTCTAATAAATAACGTGGTACAATTAGGGCAGACCTAGGAAAACCAGACTTGGACTTTTTTTAGAAAGCATTGTATTCCCAGTTCCACCACTTTCAGCCCTTACAAGAGTTTCAAAACCTCTTGTCATACCCTCAGTGAGCGAGGTACTCAGCCTCCTCATACTGCTGTTATAGGTACAATGGATAATCCACGGAAAACACGAGCCCAACACATGCAATGTGGTTAAGAAGCTGCAAGTATTCGTTCTTTGTATAATATTAATGATAATCATAACAATAATTTCTGATTGTTAAACTTGTGCCATATTTGACTATATTGGCCAGGGAGTTTTGAAATGTCTTAGAGTTGCTTCTTTTTTTTTTTTTTTTTTTAAGCAGGACTAGAAAACTATTTTTCTCCAAGTCTGTCGTAATTGTTAGAAGCGAAAAGGATCATTTTTGCCTGAGGCCTGTCTCTAGCAAACAAGAAGAAATGATCGATCTCCAACCTGTTATACAACCCTGTGCTCTTTCTAGCAGGAGATGAAAAAGACTCCGCTGTGTTCTCTGTCCTCAGGAGTCCTGCCCCGTAGTTAATGTTGACAAAACTAACTTATTTAAACACAGGGCAAAACAAGAGACAGTATCCAGTTGAGTCTAAATTACAAAGAATGGACTATAAGTGCAATAAAATCCCAGGAGAAAAACAGATTAGTATGGGCTATAGTCGTCAGGAAAGAGAACAGGCATAAACTAGAACCTGAAGGATGAGGAACATTTGGAGAGCAAGGACAAGGGACAATTGTGAGACCTGGGAAACTGAATGAGCAGAGAGGCAAAGGCTAGAGGCCAAAGAGAGAGAGCACTCACTGTGGACAACAAGCTTATGAATGTGTAAAACTAGTTAACGTAAGGACACAAGTGCTGGGAGCAAAAACAATGTCCTGGGCGGTCGTTAAACGCAGGGACTCAGGACTCAGAATGTGTAGATTCCTATCACGTCCTAACCACTGGCTAAAATGAGGTTGATGACATTGACCTTGTAGCATAGCTGCAAAATTAAAGATAAGGAATATGAAATACTTAATACAATGTGTGGTGCACAGTAATAATGCAGGAAATGCCATTTCTACTAGTAGGTGTCATGGAAGTGGTAGTCATGCTTAATTGTAGAAGCGTAGATTTTCAAACACAGGACAGACCACAGAAATTATTTTATCCAGGCTCCTCATTTAAAGCAAAAGGTCACTGAAGCCTGGAGAGACGAAATGACTTGCTCAGACTCTTGCTGACTCATAATCCACTGTTCCTTCTTCCACACCTGTCAGGTTCAGCATTCCTACTCCCAGATAACTAGCTGTTGGAGCTCTTGAGTATGCTAAATCAGTGATTATTTAGGAACCCTTTTCAAAGGATCACTGAGTGTTAGCTGCCTTCAGTAGCAGGGAGGGTATGAGAAAGCCACATTGCGCAAAGAGGAGTTTTGAACCCTGCAATAACCACTCCACCAAGAGTGGAAAGCTGAACGAGGCCACGATGGGCTTAAACTCATTTGTCTGGTCTCCCTCCAGCCAACTTCCTACCCCATCTTTCAGGGGGGAAAAAAATCCACTTTGGTCTCCTGGAGTTTAAACCAAGTGCATTAAAAATATCTTATATGTTGGAGGGATTTTTTTTAATACTCTGGAATTACTTGGCCCTAGAAACATATGTAAAAATAATTTCACAAAACACTTAGTATGATTCCTAATAAAAACGTTCTAAAATGCCTCTGAGTTAGTTCAGTATATAAACTATGTTCTTATACTGCCCCCTTCTGGTGGACGGCCAAAAGAGACAGCCTGCACAGTTCAAGAAACTAGCTCAAAAAATCTCTCTTGTCACGTCCTTACCCCAGCCCTGTTGATAGGCAGCTGTAGGGACCTCCTCCGTGGAAATAGTTGTGTTGGATGAGTAACTCACACAGGTTAAAGTGAATACAACCTTGGTAACCTGGAAGGGCAGAGAGTAAGGAAAACATGACTCAGCTGCCTTTGCATCAGGCAGGAGCCCAGCAGCTGGGAAGAAACTGAACTAGCTTTTTGGTTTCAGAGAATGAATGTTGCGAGGTTTCCTCAGGTGCAAAGTTCAGCCAAATTGCAGGAGGAGTTCATTAAACATAAAGGTAAGCAGCAGGGACAGCCACCTGAGCTTTCTTTTTTTGGTAAGACAGAAGGAGGGAAAAGCCAATTTCCACAATATTGTGGCTGAACAGAGATCAATATGTGGAATGAATCCTGGCCTCTGATACATCTTTCTTCCTGAACCATTAAAAAAAAAGGCTTGAGAGACGACTTAGGCAGATCTGATTCCTCTTCATCCAAATGAATCTGTTAGTTATAGAAAATAGGAGATGTCACAGTGACAGCCATAAAATCTCAGCTGAATCCCCCCCCCCAAAAAGTCCATTTCTCGGTCACATAAAATCCTCATGACCAAGGCTCATTGTTTCCATGGCACTACACTGGAATTGCCTGTTTATTTGCTAGTGTCTCACAGCAGACCGTGAGCTGTGTTCGGGTAGGAATGACGTCTGTTCCGTTCTCCATTATATCCACAACACCTGGCAAGCAGGTGCGCACAGAATACTGTGAAATGGATAAAATAATGAAGGAATAGTGAATAAATGAAGAGAACCAAAGACCTCCAGGCCGCACTTTGAGGAGCTCTGACTGCTTTCACCCTCTCCATGCGCAGGTGCAGACCACCAGCCCCTGCCTGCTTACACTGGGGTGGTATTCCCCTGTTCTCCTGGGCCTTGGCCATGGTGTGAGTTGTACGATCTCTCTTAAAGGTTGTCTTAGTGAGACCTTGGCAACTGGGGGTGTGAGTCAACAAGGACAGGGAGTAAACTTCTTAGCAACCAGGCTTTGTGACGCTCCGATTAGGGAGAAGGTGGCGGATGCAGGACACCGCGCCCTGGAGCCCTTGGAGATGGGCAGCTTGGGGAGCCACGTCAGACACTGGTATCGGCACAAAGCAAGAGGAGTCAAAAAGGTGAGGGGAGACCCAAAGAGACCGCAAGTAGAAACAGAAAAGGGACATGTTCTCGTTGGGGGGGAAAGAGAAGAAAATGGCACCTTAAGATGTGATTACTCATCAAAAGAAAACATCCATACGTCTTCCCAGCAGCATAGAAGACCCCGAAAGGTCCTGTTCCTTTTTCCTTCTGTGCCTCTCTATTTTTCACCAACCAAATACTATTTATACAGTGACCAACTACCTTGAAACCCCTTCCCTGAATATCTTATCCTTTCTGCCTGTGTTTTAGCCAAGGACCCTGTTAACCTCTACACATCAGTAGACCCAAGCGGGCAGCTCTGGCCCTCCATATTCCTGAACTAAGATGAGGAATCCTACACGTATTTCTTCAAGAATTTAAGGATTATTATTTTGCAACTAAAGCAAGAGAGGGGGTGTGTGTGGAATCACAAAAGGTTCCGGGACGTAAAATCTCTGAACCATAAATCGTGCAGTTTAATAAGAATTGTTCCGAGGGGTACTGAGTGTGTCTGTGTGTGAGGTTTGGGAAAAGGAGCGATTCCATGGATCATAGCCTCATTCTTTGGACTCAGAAATTGAGGATGGGCTTGCAATCTCTACTGAAACCTCAGAGCTGTTCACCCCAGCTCCTTCCTCCTACTGGGCCCCAAGGCACCTAACTAAGCATCTCCGAGAGAAAGTGTGGTTCCCACCCCCACCCCATGGTCAGAGAGAGAACTGCAGTCTCTCATCGGACCTGGATCTGCCTGACCTTTTGCATACTCACATCAGGCCATGACGACTATTTCTGGACTGCAAAATGCTAACTGAAGAACAGATAGATTGCATAGTGTGCCGTCTAAGTGGCATGTTGCTATGGTTTCCCACCGAGAGCAGAGAATTCTCAGCATCAGGTTATCTGAAATCTGCAGGATTGCACCAAAATGTTTCTGCAGAGAAACCAACTATCTTTTGAACACAACTCCATCTATAGGATCAAATCCACTCAGTTTAGTCAGGAACATGATATGTTTTTGGAAGAATGTCCTCACGGAATGCGGTAGGATTTGCAGATAATTTATAAGACTAAAACTGAGGCACTGGCCTCTGTTGATAAGGGACCTTTCCTGTACATTTTATTTCTCTCTCTTATGTTGAAGAGTTATTGAATCTTAACCACCTAGGCAAGTAAATGACAGCATACCACTCCTGTGCTTAGATTTCTTCAAAGGCTTCCCACTGCTCTTAAAATAAAGTCCAAATCCTTTCTCTTGGTCAGACCTGGGCTATCTCTGTCCTCACCTCGCCCCACTCTTCCCCGCAATTCACAGTCTTTCACACTCAGCTTCCTTTACCTCATGCAAAGCTTCCTGTAAAACCCCAAGTTTTTCCCAGCAGTAGGGCCTGTGCACATGGTACTTCTGCTGCAAGCAATGTGCTTGCCCCACACCTGGCCCACCTTATGTCTTACAGATTCTCCGGGTCTCAAATTAAACACCACATCCTGGGATACCCCTCACCCCAGCCTAAATTCAGTTCCCATGTATACCTTCTGGCAGGACTCTGCACTTCAATTTCACAGCACATAGAGGAACTTGAAATTAATTGTGGACTCCTGTGGTTGTTTAAAATATAACTCCTCTACTAAAATAAAGCCTCGGTGACATGAGTTATGTATTTTTGGTCTCTGCTATGTCCCCAGCACTTACTACACCATGGTACAGTTGACACGGAACGAATCAGCCCACTGATTTCAATCCCCATTTACTTAGTAATGAGGGGAGATCGAATGTCTATTTACTCACTTATGCATTGAGCAAGGATTAAAACTGAGCAAAATTCAAAGAGGTCTTGCTTTCAGATGGCGTATGAATACAGTAAGGAGGGGGAGGGGGAATGACAGGGAAAACAAATAGCCACATGCATACAAATGACACAGCAATTTACAGGGGACATTTCCTGTTGTCTCATAGGATGCTAATGACAATCATGGGTAATTTATGTCCCCACATGGAACACAGTTGTGCCAGACACACCTCTGAAGGGCCTGCTAAGATAATACAACCAGTCCAGCAGGAACACCTAGTTCATCACAGACCTCCCGCCAGGATGGCAGAAGCCCAGGGATTCAGTAAAAAAAAAAGAGAGAGAGAGCAAACTTTGAAGCAGATTTGTGAGAATAGAGTGCTGTGACAATTGTTCCCTCTCTCTGCTCAAGCCATGTGAAATGTCATCCAGAGAAGCCTTCGGGGAGATTGGGGAACACAGACCCAGAGTGTTGGGGGGAGGGGCGCTGAGCCAGAACTGCCTTGAAAGGACTCCCGCTTCGGGACAAAGGGAATGCTGCGAGTGTGTGGCCAATGGACAGAAGCTCACTGGGTGCCAACAGCCCAAGAGGGGTACCTCATGGAAGAGTCCTTACCGGTGCCCTAGGATGGGAGGAGCCAGAAGGTTACCCTAGTCATGAAAGAAAGTACCAGCAAACAAATTAACTGGCACAGGGCAGGTAACATTTTGCCCTTCCTCTGTAAATTCAGGACACACACTTGCCATGCGAGCACATGCGCACACACACAATATACACACACCCGCACATGCTCTGTGCTCAGCTCTAGAGGAGCAGAGCAGCAGGCTGGACGGGAGGTTCGGGTGCAGCGAGTGGAGCCGAAGGCTGAGCCCTTTGCCCTTCCCACAAGCGGACGGAAAGCAAGGTGCAGGCCTGCGGGGAGGCAGTGCACAGACAGAAACCCTGAACCGGATGAGCCAGTAAAGTTTTGACTTAGGTCGCACTAAAATTCATAATACCTGATAATGAGACTCTTCAAATACCTGAAAATATATGAGATATGCCGAAAATATCTTCTGAGCTGGGGGAGGTCATCGAAAGAATCGAGCTGAAGGCAACGCTTAGAAAAGAACAGAGCTGACTCCTGGTTGTTTTCTCTCACATCCAGTCTGTCCAATACACCAACTACATAAAACAGAAAATAACTGCAATCGGAAGAGTAAAACTGAAGTACAACAGGATATCCAAGTTGGCAATCAGCTCAAACCCTTCTCTACTTAGGAAATGATTTACTCACCAATGTCCTGGGAATAGGAGGAACAATAGAATCATACTCGTAGCTATTATGTATGAAAAGTGTGTTCACATTTCTCTGTTCTGCAAAAATTATTCATGAAGAAGATAAATTTCTCATCAACTCCCAGGAAAATTGTTCATCCTGAAACTATGGATAATTCAATAATTTTTGTGAATGTAAAATGACAATATATTATATCTGGATGCTTTGTCCTATTCAAAGAACTTCAATGACAAATGTCTCTCAGTTGGTTATAACCCCCCGGTGTGGCTGGGAGAGAAAATACACTCCAATTTTTACAGGCCAAACCAGGGGTCTGCAAATTATGACCCACGACCTGTTTTTTGTATGGCCCATGAGCGAAGAATGGCTTTTACATTTTTAATTCATTCGAAAACTCAAAAGAAGAATCATATTTCATGACACAAGAAAATAATATGAAATTCAAATTTCACCATTCATAAAATTTTATTGAAACACAGCCAGTTCTCGTTCATTTACATATTGCTAATATCTGCTTCCACGCTACAATAATAAGAATGAGTAGTTGTAACAGAGATTGTATTGATGGCAAGCCTTAAAATATTTACTATTTTATCACAATATCATTGACTGTATGCTCTAAAAGCTTAAATGGCATCTGATTTTATGTGCTTAGTTACTGCAGAAAACTCATACCACCACCATTCTGGGGACTAAATTATTTCATCACATTTCCTAAGTAATAACAATAAATATTGCTAGTGTTTATATGTTTTTTACTTCTTCCCTTCTTGCAGGCCACCAAATTTTCTTTTGGAAAACAAAACTCTCATGAATGCCCTTCTCCCATTCTGGGCCTGCCTTAATTCTCACAAATCCTGCAGGACTCAGGGTAAGCACCACACACTGAGATACCCTCGCCCTGATCTAAACTGAGTTTCCTTTTACACTCTTGTCAGGGCCCTGCACTCCCATTTTATAGTGCTCACCAGTCAGTGCTGTGAGCGAGGTGGGGTCTTGGCAGTCATCTCACGCAGGAGTCCCCAAACCCTCTGTGAAGTGCCATTAGTAAATATTTGGGGTCTTGCGGGCCATACAATCTCTGTAGCAACCACTCATGTCTGCTACACTAGCGGAAAAGCAGCTGTAGACAATACCTAAATGAATGGGCAGGGCCGTACTCCAATAAAACTTTATTTACACAAGCAGGCAATTGGCCAGATTTGCCCAATGATCTCTACTTTGCCCAACCCAGGAATAGTCCATACCCTCGTTTTAGTTTCATTGGACCTTTCACCCCCTGGAATTTAGCATGCAACCTGATATAGAGAAGATTTACATTTGAAAACCTTTTTGATAAATCAGTGAATAAAGCAAGCAAAAAGATGAAAAGAACACAGGAGCATAAGCAAATGTATTCACAATCCTTTCTTTGAAAGAGTTCTAGTTACAGAGACAAGCTCTGCACATGGGAAAATACCCTGTGTTACAACGCAGTGTATGATGAGGGCCAGCTAAACTCAGGAGAGGGAGATGTCATAGGTAAGGTCAGATTTGAGCTGAGCATCAAAGTTCATTGCTTGTTTTGGGTTTTTGGTTTGTTTGTTTTGTTTGGGTGGCGGGGGAAGGTTGGCATTGATCAAATTGGCACAAAGAATCATCGCATATGCTTAACCATTCACTAATTTCTGTGTTAACTTTATTGGGGTAACACTGGTTAGTAACTTTATATGACTTTCAAGTGTACATTTCTATGATACACCGTCTATGTACTGCATTGTGTATTCACCACTGAAAATCATCATCACCATGCACTTGACTCCTTTACCATCTTCATTCTTCCCCTGCCCCCTTCCCCTCTGGCAACCACCATTATCTTATCTGTACTATTTTTAAAACATGACATAGTCTTTTTGTAGAGCAAGAAATCCTTGAAGGATACATAAAATCATTTTTTAGTTCTAGGATTTGGGTATATTTGGTTTTCATAAGAAATGACATGTTTTGGTTTGAAGCAATAGAGTACTCAAAGTAGGAATTCTTTTACGCCAGTGTTTTTCAAATTTTAGGTGCTCAGGAATCTTCTAGAAAGATTTTAAGCATGCAGATTCCTGGGCTCCATCCTAGACCTTCTAAACCTCTAGGGAAGAATTGCATCTTAAAAATTTCTCCCTCATGAAATTCCACTGCAGTTAGTCTGGGGAGAATAATGCATTAGAATTTTGTTACCATGGAAATTGAACTTCTTATTAATGGTAAAAATGTTATGATTTTAAAAAAACACTTTCTAGTAGAGAATAAATGCAACAGTATGTCAAAGGCCATTCATTGTTTTCTTACCATTTTTTTCCAAGTGTATACGAGGTCTGTCCAGAAAAAGTCCAGCCATTGTTAATATAACAAGAACAGTTTGCATGACATCAATGTAACTGGACTGGAATGTGCATGCGTGTACAATGACAACTTCTTTGTACTAGTCAGTGGGGGCGGTAGACGCTCTTGAGTGAGCCTGTGTACCGTGTGGCCATCATATTCAAAATGACTGAGCAAGTAGAGCAACGAATCTGCGTCACATTTTGTGTTAAGCTTGAACATTCCTCCATGGAAATTTTTCAGATGATTCAGAAGGCTTTCGGGGAAGATGCAATGAATGCAGCACAAATAAAAGTGTGGCACAAAAGCTTCAAAGATGGTGGAGAAGCTGTTGAAAGTGACCCACGTTCTGGAAGGCCTGCAACAAACAGAACAGCTGAGCATGTTGAATGTGTATGGGCTGCAGTCCACAAAGATTGGTGGCTGACAGTGCGAGAACCGGAAGCTGGTCTGGGGATTCCAAAAACTGCTGTGTCGAGATTTTGATCCAAGGTCTTGGCGTGAAACGTGTGGTGGCAAAATTTGTTCTATGGCTTCTGCTCCCAGAGCAGAAGGAGCATCATGCTGCAGTTGCTACTGACTTGACTCAAACCGCTACCAATGAACCAGGTTTCCTCCAGAAGGTCATAACTTTGAAGGAAACTGAGGCATCATTGTCTTTTGTACAAAGATTCTTGTATCTTCTTCAATAAATATCTCTATTTTTCATAGTAAGTCGCTGGATACTGTCTGGACATGCCTCATCTTTTTTTTCCAAGTATCTTCCAGATACTGATCACCTTCCAAGAGTTCAAGTTTTTTGGTCTTCAATTGACCATTAGTACATTAATTTAAAGGAAGATTATGTGTTGCTTAATATCACTTGCCTTCTCTTTTAGATTTCCCCATGCATGTCTTTAAAAATTACAAAGCTTATACAGTCACCAACTATCCTATGAATAGAAAAATTGTGTCGCTTTATTCTGAAGCCATTTTATAATCTTGAAAAAGAAAACTGTTTCTTCAATATGCACAGTATCATGAATTCAGAGAGTATATCTTATTAATATATAGTACCCCAAATTGGTTACGGGGGTCCAGTGATTATCATACCTCTGAATATATGCCAGAGGCTAACAGGGGTACAATACTTAAGAACTTAACATTTTCATTCTTCCTACTGTCTAGGAAAATGTTCCCTACAGAAGGACATTTTCAGCCATCAGGTTAGCAAGTATTGATCACTGGACTGAACTATATAAGCCTATGCAAATGCTCATAAACAAAATACTGTCTCCTTTGGTTCTCCCTCCTAAAAAGAACCAATTTTTCCTTCTTAATTTGAACAAAAATTGGAGCTATAATGATGAAAGCTAATTAACTGAGCATTTACTATGTACCAGACACTATACTAAGCACTTTATCAGCATCAATTTGTTGTCATGGCAGCCTGTGATGGAGTTTCCATTATCATCCTCATTTTACAGATGAGAAAACAAGAGATTAACTGTCCAAGGTCAAATAGCTATTAAGTAACAGAGATCAGATTTGGACTTGGGATTGTCTGACTCCAAATGCTGTGCTACATGTTTTCCCAAAAAGTATGAGATCCTGGTGAACCGGAATGAGCACCAGGCTGAGATCCAAGAGATAAACATTCTTGCCTCAGCTTGACACCAAGTAAGTGGGTAGTTTTGACCATGATATTTCCTCTCTTTGGGTTTCTATTTCCTCTTCTACAAAGCGTGGTAATTGAACTACTAGATGAATAATAAAATCGCTTCCAACACCAATACACTGCGATTTAAGAGCAGCCACTTTGCACAAACAGAGGACCAGAAGGACAATGGGAGCCATCTGGATGTGATGATGATGAATGGCAAACACTGTTGGCACAGACAGTCTCAGACCAGCACTCGGGCCAAGGGTCCACGCACCACACTGCCAGTCTCCCGCAAATTGCCTGCAGCTGCACTGATCTGGGGCCCTTTAGAGCACGGAACCCCTACCAAACTGTTCAAGGTACTTAGTCTTTGGTTTCCCAAAAGCCTGTCTACCCCATGAAATCCAATGTCTTGTGATTTTGCCAACTTTGCTGTTAGAAGTGGAACAAAGTTGGGTGTTTGTTTGCTTGCTTGCTTGTTTGTTTGAACTCAATTATCACTTCTTTCTGGAGAGAAAGGATGCCTTTGATCATTCTTTCTTGAGTAGCTGATTGTGGAGGATTTTCCCATCAGTCAAAAAATGAAAACCATCTAAGGAAATATCATGACAGGAACAAGTTGCAGTATTCTCGTAATCCACGTATCTGCTTCCCCTTTCATACAGTCATGCCCCCAGCACTCACGCCCCCAATCCCTAATCTTTCCCCAAGGCTCTTACAATTTTTTAAAGAACTTATATTCTCCTCATTTCTATTCAGTCTTATCAAAGATGACTTAATTAAGATTCTACAGACCTGGCTGGTGTGGCTCAGTGGATTGAGCGCGGGCTGGGAACCAGAGGGTCCCGGTTCGATTCCCAGTCGGGGCACATGCCTGGGTTGCGGGCCAGGTCCCCATGAGGGCCATGTGAGAGGCAACCATACATTGCTGTTTCTCTCCCTCTCTTTCTCCCTCCCTTCCCCTCTCTCTAAAAAAATAAATAAAAATAAAATCTTAAAAAAAAAAAAGATTCTACAGAAGTCTCATTTTCACTTATTCTCTGGCTATTTTTTCCTGTCCCTCCTTTGTTAACCAAATGTTTCCCAAAGTATGACTCCCAGAGGGAAGTTCTGCAGATGACAAATGATTCTGTCACAGCACACAGGGCAGAGCAAACAGGTCTAAATCTAACACGATACATCCACACTTATAAAAATTTTAAAGCTATCTTCACCACTGGGAATTTTTCAATGGCCATACTTTGTCCCAAAGTCCTGACATCTGTCAGCATGTTGTCTGGCCCTCTCCCCATGCCCGATTCCTGAATTTTTTGAGATACCCTCTCAAAAATGAAATGCCCATCATGTTCTCAGGCAGAAAAATTCACTAGAGCTATTGGTTCTCTCCTTCCAGACTATGTCCAGAGCATTTTTCTTCATACTCTCAAAGAACTCTGTCAGAGGTGCAAATTAAAACCACAATGAGATACCACCTCACGCCAGTCAGAATGGCCATCATAAACAAGGCAACAGATAAGTGTTGGAGAGGATGCGGAGAAAAGGGAACCCTAGTGCACTGTTGGTGGGAAATGCAGACTGGTGAAGCCACTGTGGAAAACAGTATAGAATTTCCTCAGAAAACTAAAAACGGAACTGCCTTTTGACCCAGCAATTCCATTGCTGGGATTATATCCTAAGAGCCCTGAAACACCAATCCAAAAGAACCCATGTACTCCAATGTTCATAGCAGCATAATTTACAATAGCCAAGTGCTGGAAGCAACCTAAGTGTCCATCAGCAAATGAGTGGATCAAGAAACTATGGTACATTTACACAATGGAATTCTACGCAGCAGAGAGAAAGAAGGTGCTCCTACCCTTCGCAACAGCATGGATGGAACTGGAGAGCATTATGCTAAGTGAAGTAAGCCAGGCAGTGAGGGACAAATACCATATGATCTCACCTTTAACTGGAACATAATCAACAAAAGAAAAAAGCAAGGAAAACATAACCAGAGACATTGAAATTAAGAACAATCTAACAATAGCCAGAGGGGAGGGGGGAGGTCACTTTGAGGAGAAGGGTTTTCAGGAACCACTATGGAGGACACATGGACAGAACCAAGGGGGAGGGTGGAGGCAGGGGAAGGAGGTGGGTTTGGAGGGGGTGGGAGAGGGGAGGGGAGAAAATGCGGACAACTGTAATTGAACAACAATAAAGTAATTTAAAAAAAAAGGAACTCTATCCCTGGCCTGCAGATTTACAGAAAATGACTTGAAGTTGTATTTGCTGTTACCCAATCATAGTACAAATATATTACACAAATGTTAATGGGCTCCATATGGCCCGGTCCCACAACAGCATACTTCTCAAAGAAAAAGAAAGTAATTCTGATTCTGACTCTTGAAGTTATTTAAAAAAATATTTCTTTAAAAAAAATACCTCATCACATTGCATCCTACAATTTGTCTCCCACACTTCTCCACCCCAACTTTCAGGTTAACTACCCAAAATTATCCTCCCCATTCCTCAGTCTTCATTTTCTCAAAGAAATTTTTTAATTATGCGATATTCCCATCTTCACAGACACTCTTATTTTCTCGTTCCCTTCCCAAACTCCCTTTTATAGCAGAACTTTTTATCCATACTGTCATTTGCAGAACATCTCAACCCCCTGCCCATGCCTGGTTCATTGATTCTTCTGATAAATATAATAGGCAAAGGGAGAGGGCATAGTGCAAAAATGTTCTGGCTCAGGTAGTGGGAAAGAAGAATGTCATGAAGCTTTGCTGCTTTTACAAATAAGTTAAAATTCTGAATGAATGGAAACAAGACAACAAATGAATTGCCGCTGAATGGTGCAGTGGCAATAGTCGAGTCCTTTGGACTTAAAAGAAATAACTTGTTTCCAGCAAAGATTTCTGTGTCAAAGATTTTTTGACACAGGAAAAGACTTGACTGAAAAGGGGTTTAACTTGAGAACTGTATCTGAAAAGTGTCAGCTGTGAATTCACTTAAATACAATAGTAACTATTAAAAGGAACCAAAAACAACTATTTGCTACAAACACAAAAGAAGCTTATAAAGAGTGTATTTGTAGCTCTAGGCCATATTCAGGCAACAGAATAAAACAGGGCCCAGTGAAAAGAAATTCAGTCCAACTGAGTGTCAACACCAGAATGCATATGAAAAGGAGCTCCTGAATTCAGTTAAGCTTCAGTGATTGCCAACAACAGAAAAATACCCTGACTGACTTAATCCAAATAGAACATTATTATTAAAAATATATAAAGGAATGCCACAGAGTGAAGAGGAAGGTTTAAATCTGGCCATTTCTCTCCCTGGCTTTAAACCATAATTAAGATCATTGATGTTGCCTGTATACTGTGCACGGCCTGGCCCACTTCTGCCTCTCCAGCAGTTTGCTTCACCTCTCTCTCTCCCTCAACATCTAAATTCTACTCACACTGACCCCCTCACGGTTTCTCTTCTACCACTGTCCTCTAGCCACAGGACCTTTGCACACTTCCTTCAACTAGCCCTCATCTACTCATCCTGCAGGCGAAATCTCAAGCAGCACTTCTCAGGTGAGTTTGGGGTTGGGTACACGCACTAAAATCAAAATAAAACGACAAACCTAGATTATTCATTTCATCAGGAAATAAAGAAGCTTTAAAAAGAAGAAAAAATAATTAGTGCGTACCACATGACTAAGGCATGAATAATGTTGACGGGCATCAGTTATATTACTGAACACTGAATTTTCTAGCCAGCATTATGATATTACTGTACTGGATGGAAGAGGGGTCAGGAGAGTGACTGATTATGTAAGTGAGGGGAAGGGGGAAAGGCAAAACAGAGCGAAATCTTGATCTTCCAAAGCAGAAAAGTCACCCAAAAGTGCCTAAACCTGAAAATCAAGACATAGCACTAAGAGACCATTAATCAGAATTTTGGAGATGGACACGGAAAGAAATAGAAGAGTTCAAAGTATCTGCCTCCAGTGGACTGGGCACAGGGAGACACAGGAAATAGATGACTTCCGTCTATAACATAAACCTTGAGACATTCTTTCATTCCTTAAGCCAGATATACATATAACTTGAATTTGCAAATGACAGTTTTTTAAAAAGCGGTAAATGGACTAATGGGAAATTAAACTATAATTAAAATGATGAAGACAAGAATGAGGCTAATGCATCTTGCAAAAACTTGTGCATTTCCTGGAGATGGGACACAAAATTGATCTTCTTTAATAATGTACTTTTTGAAAGACCTTTTAGCCAAAAACCTTTTTATATACATCTCTATGATTGCAATTAGCACCTTGTGTCTAAAAGAGTCTTTTCATTTTAAACTGTTTATTGGTAGAGTTTCCGGAAATGGTAGGTCACCAGGACATGATCGTCTAGAAGAATTCCTTCTCCGAAATGCATCACAAACACTGGTGACATTTTTTTCAAGATGAAAAATTATGTTTGATGGCCCCTGTATGTTGTAAGGCAATTATTTTTTATATGGAAAATAATAATAAGGTTGTTTTCTATAGCAGAGGATGCATAAGTTTGAGAATTAGGAGAACTGAGCTTTGGACCTGCCCTATCCAATACAGTAGTCACTAGCCACATGTAGTACTTGTGTTGGCATGTACTGAAATATTGAAATATTCTGTCTGTGTAAAATTTACACGTGGCTACCAGAAAATTTTAAATCACATCTGCGGTTTGTATTATTTCTGGTGGACAATGCTGCTCTTGTCTTAGCTCTTGCATTTAGTGGTTGCATGGTAATGTTACTGCAAGTCACTGAACTTCACTGGACTTCACTGTCTTAAGTGTAAAAATTAGGGTGTGAGATAGACAGATACCCTTTAACATCATTAAGGGATTTTAGACTTGAGAAACCAGTAGACGGTTCCCGCGGATGACTCACCCCGCCACGCGGAACTTTCCTTCCTGCCACCTTCAGCCACGGCCAGACGTCTTCACCAAACATTGCTCTCGCCGCCACTGATAACCTCTGTGAAATGCTTTATGGTTATTTCATTACACCCTAATTCCTGCATGATGGAATCAGTATCGTTACCCTGTTTCACAAATAAGCAAACCTGGAAAGGTTAGGTGACACGGGAAGACCTCGGAGCCAGGACTTGGGGGGCTAACGCTCCACCTTCCTCCGAATCCAACACCTGCTCATTCCATCAGCGAGCTCCGCTCACCTCTACAGAAACCACACTGCTCCCTTTGGAAACTAACTCGCAGCCCCAACTTTCCGAGTCAGTGCCTCTCTCCTGTGTTGTTTTCCATCCCTGGGTCCTCCGCACCTGAAAAGGCCGGCTAATGAACGTTCTGTACCATCACATTCCACACTTCGGTGTCGCTTGGTTTAAAGTGATACTGTACTCTAAGGTGGAGCGGCTGGATTTTTAAGAATAAATATCCCCCAAAATACACACATGCCTATCGTCCGCCCCAGACTAGTATCTCTGAACAGTTATTCCAACACTGTTGTCTTAATTTTTTAAAGAAAAAACTTTTTATGAATTTTCTTTGGAGGCTACAATATATTCTTCTGAGTGTGCATGACACAAATTTTGTCTTTTCTTTATGTATTGTTCTTGTTGTGCCAGAAAACAAGATATCAAAAGGACCTAAGAGCCAACCTGAAGAGACTCCTAATGGTCTAAAATAAATGGAACAATTTAAGCATCAAAAATAACAATAATAGTAGTATCTGATTGATATATAGCAAATATGTGTACAAGTACACTGTAAAAACAACTCATTTATCATCCCTGGAATTTGCCATCTCACCAACCCATACGTAAAAAATCGGCAAAGGGAATAAATCAAGCATTTAGCTCAATTTTCCCCTATAAATTCTATTTCAGAGAAGCCAGTAGTTACTGAGAAAAAAGTCTTTTACTGAACATGTCTTGCTAATAACTGCAGAAAGAATGATAAAATTAGAAAATCACCATTTTGCAAAAAAATAATAGATTCGGGCAATGATCAGAGATGCTAAGATCAGTAGGGTAAAATTTGACGAAGAACTTCACAAGGAAGAAACCAGGGCAACACCATCTGAAAGTGGAACACTCAAAATCATGTATTTCCTCATGTGCTGCAACAAAAAATAAAAAGCATTTGCTCTAAAAAAGGAGGAAACGAGGGAGGAGGTGGAGGAAGAGGAGGGGGACCTGAATCTAACCAAGACGCCAGTTCTAACCTGCCACTATTTATAGGGAATGCAGGGGCCAGAGAAAAAGCTGAACACCAGAAAAAAGCAATCCGCAGACATTCTGCAGGGAAATTGACACAGTGTATTCAATATGTAGATAGCATTCTTTAACAAAATTTAAAAATGAGACTATTGTAGACTAAATGAGTTAAGAATACAAAAAGCAAATGTAATGTGCACACCTTATTTGGACCCTCATTCAAACAAACTGACTGAAAAAAAGCACCACTTTTGAAATAATTTAAAAACTTGAATGTGGCCTGAGTATTAGATAATAAGAAATTGGTAAAATTTTTAGGTAGGATAATGCATTGATTTTGCTAAAAAGATGCCCTTATATGCTGGAGATGCAGAACAAACTAGTCATTCAAAATAGATAACATAATATTTGGGATTCACTTTAAAGGATGAACTAGACCAGCAAAAACAACACCACAGCCACCAATAGTAATAGAACAGGGGTGAGAAATAAAATAAGGCTGACAAAATGTTTATAGTATGGAAACTGGATGACAGGTACATTAGGGCCCATTATATGTTTCTCTCGACATCTGTACATGTTTGAAATTTTCTATAATAGAAGTAATTTAAGCTCCAAATAATTTGTACACAAGTCTCATGAGTGAAGAACTGATTAAAATGTGTTATTCTGTTTTTGTTGAGCATTGGTTTGTCTCTACCATAATAAGAGGTTTTCTGTGTTTTTCTGAAACCAATTCCAAAAAAGGAAAACTGAGTTTTAATTACCATTCTGGGTGATCTTGGGCACCCGGGCCTCCAGACATCTTGCTTTCCTTCTCAGCAAATAAGGAAAGACTTGATCACCAAGGTCTTTTCCAGCAATATTCTAAAACTGTTTTGCTCTAGAATAATTGAATAATACAACAGAATAATTGGATTAGGAAATACTTTGTTGATACAATAATAATTAATTATATTACTATTCATTTTTTAAAATAATTTAAAAGACAGCTTCATTGTCTACAAGGACTATATTTAATATTTGATCACAGTGATTATACCAGGTCAGATATATTTCAATAAATCAATTCTATGAACAATAAACTGATTTCCTTTGTAATTTTATGATCAGAGGAAAGCCTAACCCCTGGAAATTCTCACCTGGTAATAGTAATCCAGTCTTGATTGTCTGCATGGTTCAGATCACCAGGTAACAGCTCAATCTACTAATGAATACACTGGTTGCCACATCACACAGCCAAGAGCCTCCAAAACAGTTATCTGATACTGTGTAGACTAAAAGAAAAAAATGGAGGTTTTCTGTTCTTTAAAAAAGTGTGCTGATGACTTGAAGTTGGCCTTGGGGATCAAATATTGCCAAGTGAACTAGCCATTAAATCTGCACCTTCTGTACAGGCAGAGGGGAAGTGAAGCCAGCAGGATAATCCAGTTTGGGGGGGTTGGTGTTTTGTTTTTATTTGTTTTTGCTTTTTCATTCTCAGTCCATTATTTTTTTTCACAACTCCATTCTACGTCCTTCCTATACACTTTCAATTCCTAGGGACTTTTCTAATTTAGGATCAAACAAATCACTCATTTAGGGTCATGTTTCTGTACCATTCTTTTGATAATTTCACATAATCAGACTGTTAAATTGCCACTGGCATAATTTGATTCTTAAGTATTTTTTATAAAGCAAATTTTTCATATCCAATGTCACTCCTCTTAAACTGATTTTAAAACTCCAAGTCACTGCTTTTCAACAAGGGAAGAAATATAACTTGCAATCAGTAAAATAATAAAATATTTGTATTGGAACATGGTAGATATCATTAATTATCCTAATTAGGTTTAAATCTGAAATATTTGAATGATGGCTAATTATCTTAAAAATAAAATTGCAGTTATTTACCTTTACTACTTAACATGAATTTTTCCTTAATTGCAAATAATTAACCAACCTGTCAATAACTTACATGTTAAAATGTGTCAGATCTTGAAGAGAGTAGAATTTGATGCTGCAGTTTTGAAGTTTTTGGAAATATCTCTGGTTTTTTGCCCTGCCTTAGGAAAACAGAAATTGGGATAATGGGGAAAGTAGGGGAAGGGTTGTCAAGGAACATGTATAAAGGACACATGGACAAAGCCAAAGGAGGTAGGATCAAGGATGGGAGGCAGGGAAGGGTGGACCGGGACGGGGGGGGGGGGGGGGGGGGGGTGGTGGATAGCAGAAAGGGGAAAATGAAGACAACAAAAACAATAAAAAAAAAGAAAGAAAGAAAATCACACGCAGATTTAGAATGTTGAGAGTTTATGCAGTCTCCTTTTGTTTCATTTTTCTAAGTCTTTCCAAGGTAAAATTTTCTATTGGCTTATAAAATAAGAGGTCTGATTGCTTTGAAATAGTGCATTCCTTTTGAACTCTTTCATGAATTTCATATTAGGCTATAAAATCCTTACTAGATAATTTTGTATTGAAATGTTTGAAATTCCCTTGAGATAAACTTCCAAATACAAGTTATCAGTGTTTTCAAAAGCTCTATGGGACACAACTTGAAATTTTTTGTACTTTAAGCATTAAACCAGCAAAGTACATATCTCAACATCTGCTAGACAGCCACACGGCATGCCTTCGAGCAGTAGCATGCCATCCCAGCCATGTGGGTTATGTCTGTTGGGCTGCCCTGCCTGGCTGTGGGCAGTGGCCCTTACCTCTGGCAATTTCACATTCAATTCCATAAAAATGTTCTACCAAGAGTAAACACTCAATAATTATTTATTAATTAGCTAGTAGTTTCCATAGCAGCAGACTCCACTGAATATTGTTAGGACATTAAAAGACTCCGATTCCACAATTTCTTAATCATCAAGCAGTGTCTGATGAGAGTTAAAACTCTCCTGATCTGTGCTATATCCACACAGTGCAAAGTAAATCATTCGCAATCTGTGCATTCATTCAACTGGGGAGATAGACGAACTAGACTTGTAATTCAAACCCACAGTATAGAAGTAGGCATTTACTAAACAAATACAATGACCAACAAATTCTGCTTTACTCTGAGAGAAAGACCTAATAGTCACTTCAGTGCCCAACACAATATAAAGCTTTCTAGCTATGAGTGCCTTGCTGACCCTCAGCTTTTTCACCTATTAAATCGAGAGGCTAATACCCATCCTCATAGTAAGTACTGTGGGATTAAATGAGATAGCGTATGTGTATTAGTGCATAACCATTGTTCAATATAATTACATGTAGCCCAATATTTCCCAGATGGTTAGTGTTATTATTTTAGGTATTTTTCTTTTACTATTACTACATATACCACACCATGTGACATATTGAGGTAGAAGCAATCCTACCGAACAATTATTATTAGGTAGTTTACACCTAACTCACCAGATGCTGACCAGCACAGGATCTCAAGAGGCAACCTGTTCAAACCGGTGTGGCCGGTACTTGCCCCTCCTGCTTTCCTACGCTAAAACTGCCTGCTTGTCTGACCCCTCCCCAACCTCACCCATCCTTTGACTGTCACTTCTGAATCTCCCCAAACCCCCCCCCCCCCCCCCCCCCCCCCCCCCCCCCCCCCCCCCCCCCCCCCCCCCCCCCCCCCCCCCCCCCCCCCCCCCCCCCCCCCCCCCCCCCCCCCCCCCCGTCCTGGGCCCCAACTCCCACCTGCACTTTCCCTCAGCTGCCACCTTCCCTAAGGACCGCTGTAGCTCATTCTGTCCTGGCCAATGTCTTCACTGCCCTTCACACTTGAACTTCATTCCTCATATACTCATCTCCAAGTCAGGTACTTTCACCCTAAGCACCTTTGCTGCAGACATCGTTACCGTAAACACTTCTGACGCAAAAATTTTTGCTACATAACTAATGGGCCATAAGGCAATTTTGCTGTAAAACACAAAAGAACTGCTTGACAGTTTGGTTTATTTGGTTAGTTAGTTGGTTTCATTTACACGCTAATGAATCAACTGCCTGATGAATCAATCACCTTCAGCAGACTGTATTTAAGCTGTCAATTTGGTTTCATTTCTCCAATGACGAAGAAATCTTACCCCTCATAAGTGGTCTGCACAGTGATAAGTAGATGTGGTGGTGGTCTTAAAATAGTTAGAATTTCTTCCGGCTGACAATGATCTGCCCCAAGAGTTGGTTTCTTATTTTGAAATACACAACATTGGGGAGCAGAAGAGAAGCTGAAGGCGCTCTCTGAGGGCATAGCGTTGAATCCATGTTTTCCATAGAGCAAGGACAAGGGTTCAAACACAGCCCACGAAATAAAATCAGATATTGGCACAGTATTGCCATGAATTTACACACATTTTAAATAGTTCAAATTTTAATTTTGTTATTTGTTTTTCATGTGTTTAACTAAGTCCTGTTTAATGTCCCTCTTTTATTTGCCATGGTAGTATATATTCAGGGCAAAATTGCCTTACAGCCTATTAGTTATGTGGCAAAAATGTTTGTGGCAAAATGCTTGCAGCAAAGATGTCTACAATAAAGATGCTTACACTGAAAGTGATTTTATACCTAAAATCATTTAACTAGGTGGAAACAAAAAAGCCTTGTTTTTTAAATGTCAGCTCAATAATATGCATATGTAGATGTGATAGGATGGGGAGGTGGGAAACATGAAGAAAAATACACAGATAACTGAAGTACGAGCAACACCAAACTATTCATTCTTCGACAGTTGGTTCACCAGTAGCTGAAGCTGGTTTACACAGGCACTCAGCCTTAGTCCAGAATTAGGTAACAGGGCTTTCTTTACTGAACTAACCCAAGTCTTTCTCTCTGGACAAGAACTGAAATGCAATGATGTTACACGAATTGCTCAAAGTCACACAGCTGACTAGAGCCAAAGCCTGAGCTACCCTTACACCTTTTTTTTTTAAGATTTTACTTATTTATTTTTAGACAGAAGGGGAGGGAGGGAGAAAGAGAGGAAGAGAAACATCATCGTGTGGCTGCCTCTCGCATGTCCCCACTGGGGACCTGGCCTGCACCCCAGGCATGTGCCCTGACTTGGGAATCGAACCAGCGACCCTTTGGTTCACAGCCTGTGCTCAATCCACTGAGCTACGCCAGCCAGGGCCCTTAGACTTTTTCACGACAAGTTTCCCAAAGCAGAGACGCATTCAGATGGGCTGTGGTTATTCAACACAAGTGCAGCAGGACTATCATAAAGACCCCCTCTCAGTTGGATGTACTTAATCATCCCTTTGTTTAAAGACTTCCTGGCCTCTTCTATTCCCCCATTTGAATCACAATCTCAAATTATGGAATAAATGGTTGTTAAGATTTGGGGAGAGAGATGTGGCTAAAAAGTATAATCACACAGTAAGCACTGCGAATATCTTTTGAGGGAAGACAAATACAAACACGCACTCTAGACTCAGAGAAGGAGCTTGGTGATTGATTTTATGTTAAAATGAAAACTGCATTTTTTTTTCTTTCGGTGATAAAGAATTGAAATGAGAAGAGTGATACTGGGGAATCTTTGAAAGTACTGAGTGACAGCATCTGAAGTTTTTACAGGGACCTCTGAATGCTGCAATCATTCCACTTCTAGAGCTGTGATGTAGACTGTCTTTCTAAGAAAGAAAGTGAAGGTAGTAAAAGCCTATTACCTAATTCTGGACTGAGGTTGCGTCACTGTGTAAACCGACTTCAGCTGCTGGTGAATCAATTGCCTTGAAGAATGAACAGAGTGAGTCTTCCAAGTGCGGTCCTGTAAAACAGCACCGCACGGCATCGTGGAGCATGCAAGTCAACGGCTCCGGGGTTAGCTAGCTCTCTTCTGGTTTGAAACTTGAATTTAGTCAACCAGCCTGCAAAGGCGAGCAACTGACGGAGAAGGAGAGTTGTCACAGTCCCGTGAAGGCACCAGAGACCAGGAACTTGAAGACCTGGGTTTTTTCATGGCCAAGACATAATAAAATTCCAATGCCCTTTGAAAACAAAAAACGAAAAACCTTACCCATACATTCACAACAAGGTACGAAGAACTGATTTCACAGCCTTTGCTTCCTTCTTTCTCAACAAAACTGCTCTCAGGAAAACGCTGGACGCTGCTGTTCCTCTGCTCCCTCTTTCACTTACTAACCAGCCTTAGGCTAGTCGTTGAAGCTTTAGGAACCTCAGTCCTCTGCCACCTCTAAAATAAGATGGAGCTAATGGCAGCTTCCGGTTCTATGAGAACTAAATGAGATAATACATCTAAAGCATTTAGCAATATGTCTGGCATAGAGTAACAGCCCAAATAATAGACCGCTATTATTTTTATTATGATCTGTGGCAATGATGGTGTGGCTGAAAAATAGCTTGAAGATACTCCAGCCAGTTTACATGAGGTGAGGGACAAAGGTAAAGATAAAAAATTAAAGAGAAAAGAGTCAACATTTTCTTTTCTTTAAGATGTTGCTAAAGAATGCTTCCAGTTTTACAATAGTAGGAAGCCAAGCACCAGTGTGTTTTCTTTATTTTCTTATAAAATACAACCAGTTCTTGTAAGAATGAACCCTGTGTTGACCTAAATAGACTAAAATTGCCAGATTTAGCAAATAAAAATACTGGACACCCAGTTAAATTTTAATTTCAGGCAAATAATGAGTATTTTTAGTATGAGCATCTCATGAAATGTTTGATGTGTATCTTTACTTAAAATGTATTTGTTGTACCTGAAATTTAAATTTAACTGGGCATCTTGCATTCTATCTGAGGACCCTAATGAACACCTGAGTCCCAGAGATCAGAAGAATCTAGATGGTGTACCTGAGCAATCTTCAAAGACAATGAGTAGAGGTCTGGAAGCTGATGAGGGTATTTAAAGGAAAGAGAAGTATGATATTGACCTTCATTGGCTTGAATGGGTTCCTTTTTCTTACAATCAAAAGGGCTTCAATACCGAAACACCATCTTGTCTTTTTTAGTTTTCCTATCTTAAAAGATGGTGAAATAATATTCATAGACTCTTTTAAAAACAAAACAATCTGAATGTGAAAGTGCTTTGTAAATTTGGGTTTGGGGACTTCCAGGTAAAAATGCTAGAGAACAGACAGCCCCTCCAGAAATCCTACTAAAGTAACAGAAGGGGGGGTAGGGGTTGTTGTTTTTTTCCCCTGCGTAAAACCAAAAGGAAAGGGAAAACAGAACCCAAAAGGAGAGAGCAAAAGCAACTCCTTCAAGGTGCCAGACAGGTGAGTAAAGCTGTGTTGGGCCTTCTAGACCAGATGAACTAAAAATCAGGTAAGCTCAGTTAGCAACATGTGGAAAACACTCTCCCAGCTAAATTCTATTCAAATCCTTGACCAATTCAATGATGAGATATAATAAAATATTGGGTGTTTTAAGCCATTAATGTTGGGTAACTTATACAAGACTGGAACACAGAAGGCAAAATGGGACTGGTATCATTAAGACATAGGGTGTGAAGGGGCACAGGTGGTGATCCATTTCTAACTAGGAACTCTCAAGCTGCTCTTAAAGGATTGACAGAAAATAAGAAGCATTTCAGATAGTGTACAGCATAAGCTTAAAGACCTTATCTCTTTCAGAGGGCTGCTGAGAGCCCCAGATACTAGTCTGCAGTTCCCCGGAAATTATAGGAAGACACAAAGGCGAACTGAGCAGCAAAACCCCAGGTAGTAATGGGAAAGATGAATACCTCCATTAAAAAATAGTAGCTTCAATTCTGAAAATAAGATTGTGAGAAGCGCATTATTTCCCAATACCTTTGAAGCCTGCAGAAAGTTTTCCTTGCCAGTGTAAACACATAACCTAAACTTTTAATACAAGTATTATTGCTTTTTCTTTTAATGGACTGTATTAGAAAAAGATTGCATCTGTTGCAACTGACAGAATGCCAATTGAAACCAGCTTAGCAACGGGACAACTTTATTAACTCAAAAAACTTAAAACTTCAGAAATGAATCTGACCTTCTCCAAGAATTCAAAAGATAATTTCATTCTCTCTCTCTCTCCCCCTCTTTCCCTGTGCGTTGTATGCGCCATCTCATTCTTTTCTGTCATACAGAGGCTTATCAGAAGATGTTGACCAGGCTGCAGCTTCAGATTAGACTGAGTCTTCACAGTTTAGTAAACTCAGAGGAAAGTAAGAGCTTCTTTTTTTCCCACCCCTCCTTACCAGTGTTTTAGATCCCAGGGAAGGTCCACGATTAGCTCACTTGTTCGCAAGACTACCCTTTGTCCAGTCATTGCTCTCCATTTGATAGGATAATTTGATTGGCCAGCGCTCAAAGAAGTGGCCCACAGCACCACTTGAAATGAAGAAATAACTTTCTACAAAGGAAGGGGTAACAGTGCTGTAAACCAGAAGCAGGGCAAACGTGTTGCTGGGCTGATGAAAAAAAAAAAAAAAAAACAGATGCACAGCAAATAGATACAATGACTGACTGCAGAATTACAATTTGAAAAATGAGCCCTCCTAAAGGGCTCATTTTGCACCTCTTAAGGGTGGCATAACTATTCGTTCCTAATGCATTCTTTCCTTATCCCATCTCAGTCTAGTCTGATTGACTCTGGACTTAAGAAATCACAATCCTTGCAGATTGATACAATGTGTACATCACAAAGAAGGTCAATGAATAGACCGGGAGGTATAACTCTCCTTTTCTGAAGTCCTGACACATGCAGCAAAGACAAAACTCTCAGGCAAGGCTGTGTGCCTCTTGAGAATGCAAAATAAAAGGTGAAGAGCAAAAATAAGGTGAAGAATGGATAAATTTTCCACTCCTGTACAGTAGATTTTATTTCCAGACTTCTCATTCCCTCTCCAAAACTGCAGTGCAGATTTTGCAAGCATGATGGGTTACATAAGCAGGATTATGTACTCTCCCTGCAAACTCTGAAGCCAGCTGTCCATCCAGTTCTATTTCCAGATAGGAAAAAGGATTGCTGCACAGCGTCGACACAATGCTGGAGAGATGCCGATAAATTCTGACTCTCTCGTTTCAAATTAGGGAGAGGAAAATACATTTGGAAAGCTGGTTCAGCTAGACTCTCTTAATGATGAAAATGGCATTTTGATCATACGATTATGGCTTTATAGTTATACATTCAGTGTGTATATCAGGATCTACACAGTATATTTGAGTGTTACAGGTTTAATTGTGTCCTCCAAAAATCCATATGCTGAAGTCATTACCCCCCACCCTCCGCATCTCGGAATGTCACCTTATTTGGAGGTAATCCACTTAAAATGAGGTCATTAGCATAAGCTCCAATGTAATATGACTGGCATTTTTGTTAAAAGGGTAAATTCGGAGGCAGACACCCACAGGAATAATGTCATGTGAGGATGAAGGCCATGATCAGGGCGATGCTTCAACAAGTTCAGGAGCACCAAAGACTGCCAGAAAACCACCAGGAGCCGGGCCAGAGGCACAGAACAGATTCTCCCTCACAGACTGAGAAGCAACCAGTTCCACCAACAGCTTGATCCTGACTCCTAGCCTCCAGAATGGTGAGGCAATACATTTCTCTTGTTTAAGCCGCACAGTCTGGGGTGTGGGAGGTCAAGCCCAGAGGAACAGAAGGTCTTTGGCAGACCACACTTAGGATCATCCGAGGAGATCCTGGAAAAAAATAAGAGATCTCTCAAAGAAGAAGGCAGTTAAAATCAAGTTCCTTATTATAGATGCTAACTCCAGGCACATCTTGTGAATGAGGTGGTATTAGATGCTGTCCCAAAACGAATAACCTTCAAACTGAAATCCACAAAAAGAAAAATCACGTGAGTTACAGCTTGTGTAGTCTATCTTTACACAGAATTAGGGGAGAAATCTATTTAAAACAAGCAGTTAGAAAAGCATCATTTCCCCGGCGTGATTATCATGTGCTTCGTGTTGGCAGGAAGATTTCATTCCCAGTGATATTTTCCAATTTTTTTAAAAATCCCTGCTGTTTTCTTTGTAATCCATAATTTTGTATTTTTAATTTTGATAACTCAAGAGTCTCTGAGCAGAAATAAGCTGCATATTCATGAGCCCTGATTTGCTCGAGTGATTATTTCTGAGACTGTCTATCTGTGAAGATGCCAAGAACTTGAGCCCTATTCTCGGGCAATTATATCAGACTGGCTCCGAGCTGAGGGAGTTGGGAGACCCCCGTCTTTCATTTCTCTTTGAAGGGTTCTGTTGGTCTATTTGAGGTCAACTTTCCTTGCTCCCAAATGGGGCTGATAATTAGTTGCCTTAACACTGGCAGGAGGGATAAAAGTCTACTTAATATGTTAACTAGAGAATTGTTAACTTTTCATCAATCAGCCTTTGGTCATAGAGAGTAAAGGGGAAAAACCAAAAGGGAAAAAAAAATATGTGAAAATGAGCTGAATGAAAAGTCAGGGAAGGAAATTATATACATATCTCAACAATGTTTTGTGCACGTGAAAAATATGGATGCAAAAATAAAACAATTAAAACATAGATGACCAAAGGAAAAATATATACTAGTAACTAGAAAAACATCTAGAAATCATCTATCTTCCTGTCTAAAACTTGGCTTCTCTTAGTGGAAATAGTCCAGGTTTGGGGGGCCAAAAAGCTGGAATTTGAATGTCAGCTCTGCTACTTCCTAGCTATCTGCCGAAGAGCGAAGTTCCCTAACCCCTAGGCTTGGCTTTCTTTGTGAGGACCGATGCCCTCCTCTGTGGAAGGATAATTCCACTTCCCTCTAACGGTTTGCTGGTAGACCTAAATGAGATGTAACGAAAGCATACACGTAGTATGAAGTCTAGCACAAAGCATATACTCAACAAACGCTTGCTCTTCCTGATTGCTGTTTTTTCCTCTCCTGGCCAAATATCTAGCCTATTTTTTAAGGCCCCGCAGCTCCTGTTTGCAACCATTCCAGACTAGAACAAGCCACCCATTTAGGTAGTTTTTCCTAAAAGATACCTCTCTAGAGGTCATCTACCCATTTGTGTGCAATCACACTTTCCCCACGTAAAGTGAGAAGAGCACAAGCTAGGTTTAAAAATTGGGCTCAGCATTTACTAGATATACGACCACGCGTTTTCTAACCTTCCATTTCCTCATCTGTAAAATGGGGATAACATAATACCTACATTGTAGAATACTTTTTATAATTAAAAGAAGATAAATCATATGAACAGGCCTACCATAGTAGCTGGACAAAGTATTGGATTAACAAATAACATGTACGGTTGTTATGTCTATCCTACTCTTCCTACTTCCCCCAGAAAATGCCAGTGAGAAGAAACAGCAAGTGTAGGGACTGTGTCCTTCCTTTCTGTAATTCTGTGGCGAGAGTTATGTGGCCATGTCGCTCAGTCCAGAAACAGCTGAAATCCGCAGCTAGCTTCCACCCCAAACCTCCATTTTCCAGATGTTATGGTGGAAGCCCAGAAACTTAAAGTCGCCTTTTGGAGGTCACATAGCAGAGGAAATCGGAGGTTCTAAAGCCATGAGATCAAAATAATTATGTGTCTTGGGGCAACTGTTCAGATTCCTGGCATGATTCAAACCGCTGTCTTTAAAAATTTGACCCAGCAAAAGATTTCTTCTGCCTGTCAGTCAATCTGTCTGTTTTTATGTGTATGGGAAGTTTCATTTGAGATACATTTTACAAGCATATACAAAGCTACAGTATATTCATTGATTTAGAGAATGAATCTCTACTAGGGAAATAATCTTTTTCTATATAATTTTGAGAGGAAGGGCTCTGCCTTAATCTTTGGATCCTTAAAAGTACTTAGTAAAATGTCTCCTAATCAGTATTTATTGAATAAATCATGGAGAATTATCTCATTTGGGGAGGGGGACTCCCCTACTTTTCCCTGGTTCCTTCTTTACTGTGCTATTCACAAAGGACAGAGTAGCTCTTTCCCCTCTGACCCTTTGCACCTGCTCTTCCTCTGCCTGAAATGCTCTTCCCCATCTTATCCATTAGCTGGTTCATTCTCTGCCTTCAGTTCCGGGCTGAAAAGCCACTTCCTCCCAGAGGACATCCACAACCATCCTTTGTAAACTCCAGTTACTATCTTACCTCCCTGGCAGCTTCTTAAATTGTGTCTATCACAAAAAAATAAATAAATAAACAAAACAAAAAAGGGTGCCCATCACAATCAGAATGACCAGATGGTAAGTTTTACATAAGCAATGCGAACACATTGCTTATCTGACTTGTTCTCTGCTATATGCCTAAGGCCTAGCATTGTTCCTGGCAGCTAGAAAAGGCTCGACAGATATTCACTAGAAAAATGAGGAGAAGAATGCAAAACAGGGACCCAGAATGACTTTCTGATTCCGTGAACAGACTCCTATTTGTCTCTTGTTAGAGTTATAAAATGTGGACTCAGAGCACTTGGTTCGCTTTCTTTATTTTTTTTAATCAATTAAACTTATTCCAGGGAGCAAGTTTAGGGCCCTGAATTCTGAACCCTTCACACCCAAACCTGAGGCTTCAGCTTGATCCCAAGTGACTATTAAGGCCCCCAAAATCAAGCCTGGTAATTGCATTGGAGAGTTTTGTGTTTCTTTTGAAAATGGATTCCCACCTGTCAGTCGAGAAATGAGCACGTAGGCGTCTGTGTTTCCCTGTTTGGTTATGGAGAAAGAGCAGGTCGATTCCCAGCACAATGATTAAAACGGCATCCCCCTCCCCACGCCCCAAATCCTCCTACAGAAGTGAATCAGAGCTGGCAGGCCATTACTGCAGAACAGCACCCAGCTGACAATATTGACTGAAAAGCAACGACCTTGTTTATTTTCTGTTGACTTAATGATGGGACAGGCACAAACAGAGCTTGCTGTCTTAGCTTTTAGTCATTAATTCTGTCATAGTGTTTAACCACTACCCTATTGGCCATGGAGAGAGAGAGACCAAGCTAAAAATCAAAGCCTGGCCAGAATATTCTGAGACTATCACAAGGCCATATTGCTTTATAGTTAGTTTTCTCCTTCACATCGTATTAATGAATCACAGGAAAATACGCCCCAAATGCCTCATTAAAAATAATTCTTGCTATATAAACGTTCTTGAAAGTGTTATAAATTTTGTTCGTTAAATTCTTTGGCTCTATATAGAACATTTAACTTATATCAGCAATCATTACAAATAGGAATTCTTATGAGGTAAGAACATTAATCTTTAAAAAGTTCTCAAATTGGATGAAATTCTATGACTAATACATTTAAGAATTATCAAAATTAACAAAGAATTGTGTTTTGCAATATTTCATTTAAATTTTATTCCATTATGAACTAACGAGGAAAATGGGGACGGACTCATTGATGGGGAGCAGGATGACAGTCGGGGGGACAGTTGGAGGGTGGGGGGGCTGAGCAAACGTGAAAAGGATTCATGGACGTGGACAATAGTCTGGTAACTGCTGGGGGCCGAGGGGCAGAAGGGCACTAAATGCTAAGGGAAGAAAAATGAAATAAAGATTAAGTCCAAAATAAATAAATAACTTTTTTAAAGTTTTATTCCATTATGATTTTTAGCCTTCTCTTTTCTTACATTTTCAAGTCAATCAAAAGAATTATTTTTTAGATCTCAAACAGAGCCCTTTAAAAAGCCCACAGACCCTAATCTCTTAGTGGGATAAATCACCCCTGTAGGTGCCTAGAGTCCATGCAAAAGTCAGATTTAGAACTGATAGCTTCCATAGATAATCATTCCTCTATAGTAAAACCACTGGTGGGTTATCATGAAATTGTGAACAAAAATAAAACGAATACCTAACATTTGATCTATGGGGTAAAGAAATGAATAGGCTCCTGACTCCCTTCAGAGATAGATGAATGGAGACGTGTTCAACAGACCTCAACACAGAGGCTACCACACAGTGAGGTATCACAGTTTTTTTACTCCTGTGAGTTATTACATAGCGTAGACAGAACTCTCTCCAGTTCGGCCTGAACCACATACCCACGCGTCTTCATTTGGTGGTGGACCTAACTACGTTAAAATATCTTATCCTAAACTTACGTTTCTTTTCTACCCAACTGTTTAGAAACTCCCTGCATTCTAGATATTTTTGCAAAAGTTGTTAAAGCCAGTTTCAAAGAAAGAGTTTGCATACTATACATTCTCCTATATACACTGGCGGGCTTTTAATCACTGACATATCTTGAGAAAGTGTATGTCGGGTGCAAATGAGAAGAAATAATCCGGGGCATTGTGTGTCCATGTTCTCATTTCCTCACAGTTCAGTATTAGCATTTGTCATAATTTGAAATGTTTTTAAATTACATTGGTGATCAGGTAATTTTCCTCTTCAGCTATCCGAGTTTTCTCAAGCTCAGCCCTTGAACTGAGTGCAGTAAGAGAAAAGTTTGCACAACAGCAACCTCAGAAGAAATGTCCGCTCTGACTCTTCCTCTCCCAGAAGTGACATCAGCAGTGGCGGGAGCCATCTAATGCCCAATCAGCAATGGGAATTCATCTTCATGGAGCACCTGCAATATGCCAACGCTGTGCCGGCCACTGCACATACATCACCTTGTCTAATCCCTGCCGCCGTGCTCTGAGACAGGCACGATCTCCACTCTACGGAGGGGGGAACAGAGGCCCCAGACGTTTCAGTAGACTATGGAAGTCTCACAGCTGGCAGACAATGTAATTTGGGATTCATACCCAAGCAGTCTGACCCCAAAGGCTCCCGCTCATCACCTCCAGACCAATTCTGCTTAGTGGACAGTTTAATTCAGTTGATTATTAAACAGGTACAGACAAATTCTACACAACAATGGAATTCTTTTCACTAGACCAACAATTCTAATATTGTGATGGTAAAAACACTACAGCCTGAACCCCCAACAAAGAAACTGATTCTTTTTTATTGTCAACTATTCATTATGATGTAATTGGTCATAAATGCTGAAAACTTTTCTAAATGGGGGGTAGGGGGTGGGCATCCAGGCATCCTCATATCCACGGCATCAGCTTAGAAAATGTACTCTCAAAAATCTGCTGCTTTCAATCTTCAAAGTAAATATTGATTGAGTGTTTTTTTTTCCTCTAACTTTTGAAAAAGATATGGAAAGAAAATAGAAGAGTGAACCGCACTGAGAACATGATCAAGGAGGAAAGAAAAAAACTCCTTATTCTCTCCTCCTTGGCTTTACGTTTAGACTGGTATCTATTTGAATAACTTCTTGACTTGGGTGATTTGTCAGGGAAATTGATGGTCATAGAACTGAGAATGGGGGATAACCTTTCTCACCTGCAAAACTCTGCATTGTCTTCTTGAAGCCTCCTTTTTTGGTCTTTATTAAACACGAGCCAGGAAAAGCTCAAAAAAAGGCCCACTGGATCCATCCGAGCTCCTCCCTGGCCTGCATCTCAGCCCCATCAGGCTGCTGTGACAAAGACCACAGACGGGGGCCTTAGCAACAACCAGATTTACTTCTCACACCGCTAGAGGCGGCAGGCCCAAGATCAAGGTGCCAGCGTGGGCGGTTCCGGTGAAGGTCCCCTTCCAAGTCACAGACTGCTGACTTCCCACTGTGTCCTCCCCAGCTGGAAGGGGTGCGTGGGCTCTCTGAGCCTCTTTTGTACAGGCATTAATCTCATTCCTGAGGGAGGAGCCTTGTGACCTAATCCCACCCACTTCCTTAGCACTGTCACCTGGACATTAGAATCTCAACATACGAGTTTGGGGCCACACAGGTATTCAGGCCTCAGTATTTTCCTCGATGGATATAATCTCTCTCTCTCTGTCACACACCCCAGCACCACCACCAAAAATACCCTTTATTTACTTTACAATTGTATGCACACCTCAGCTACTTACGGGCTTTTATGATTCTAAAATTTACTCATTTCAATATGCTGCCATCAAAGGTTTACTGAGTACCTGTTAAATCCCAGACACTGTGAAAAACACCAGGTATACAAAGTGAATCATCTATAGTCCGTATTGGATTTTAAAGATATTTACTTAAGAAGACAAATATCAAAAGAAAAACAGCTAACTTTTTTTGAGCGTGTATATGCCACGCTGAGTGATTTCCATTTATTCTCTCAGTCATCACAAGAGCCTCATGAATAGGTTTTTATTTTTCATTTGCCAATTGAGGTAACTGCTGCTTAGGTAAAGCAAGCAATTTACACAGAACTACTGCTATTATTACTAGTGGAAATGTACATAAATATAAAGCATTTACTATGACTGAGAACTGTTCTAAGCACCTGACATACAACAGCTTATTTACTCTCCGTACCTTCCTTCCTTTACCAACGAGGAAACAGTAGCACAGAAATGTTAAATAAATTCTCCAAAGGTACCCAACTAGAAGGCGGTAGATTGGGAGGCAAACCCCAGCCGTATGATATCAGCTTTTCTTAATTCCTCACAGACTCAGTCTGACCGTCCCAAACCCAGGCTCACTACCACTAGGAAACTGGATATAATGTGTCGTGTCCCCGATTGGACAAATGTGTCATCTTCCGGGACAGAGTACTAATGAGAGAAGAGGCCCTGAGGACCACGGTTTATTTCAACAGATCAAACTTCTTTCAGAATGCTTCCTGATCTCAGTCTACAAATTGTACTCGGAAGGTATCAAATTCAGCAGAGACATAAGGCTCCATTACAGGGTGGGGCAGGACTCGGGTTCCCTTTGGTCCCAAAGAGGTAAGTGACTAATGGTCACTTACTACATAGAAACGCTTCCCAGCTTTGAGTGGTGTGTTCCCTAAGCTCCGTGACAGTAGAAACCAGGTCCATTTTTACTCACCATTTTGTTTAGAAAATTGAGCATACTGATGGGTATAAAGTAGTCACTCAATGCAATTTTATTGGCTATATGTTGAGAAAATCTGTCTGAACAACCACTTGGGCGTGTTTCCAGGGCCGGGATGAGGACCAGGTAAATGAAGCATCCATCTTGAGTGCAAAATTTAGGGCGCATCAAAAAAACTCCTTTTGCTTCAGGCTCAAATATGGCTACGAATTCCATCTTTATGTAAAATTTTGCTATTTTGTTCATATGGATGATTTTGCATTTATTTTTTTCTGCACCCTGATTACACACACCGATTACACACAAGCTCAATAAAAGCAATAGAAGACAAGAATGTAAAGAAATGATTCAGGCTTGGACCCTATTTTCCTGAACTCACTGGGAAGTAGTACATGATTCCATCTGTAAGCACATAGTAGAAAGTAGAAAATGTTAGATGCTGTACTCCACAGAAAAATTACACCTAAGTTTCTCTGAGCTTTGAAGCAGAAATCAGAGATGTTTATTTCTCAATCTTAATTAAAATGATTTATTTTCTATAACTAATCTAGAAAAGACTGAAATGCCATCCTAGCCAATAAAACCAACTAAACTTATAATGTTGGCACATGAAGAACAGTTATGTATCATTTAGCCTTATGTATCATTTCTGTATTATAAAACTTGGGATTGAGCCCTGGCTGCTGTAGCTCAGTGAATTGAGTGTGGGCTGCGAACCAAATGGTCTCCAGTTGGATTCCCACTCAGGGCACATGCCTGGGTTGCGGGGCCAGGTCCCCAGGGGTTCGAGGGAGACGTACAAGAGGTAACCACACATTGATGTTTTTCTCTTTCTCTTTCCTTTCCCTTCTATCTAAAAATAACTAAATAAATAAAATATTTTTTTAAAAAGTAGATATATTTTTAAAAAAGAAAAAAAACTTGGGGTTGTCTCTAGCTGTAATTGACTGAGATTTCAAAAAATATTAATTGCAATGAATACTCCCCAAGGGTTTAGTGATAACAAGCAAGCCTAGGTTCTACCCTCAGGCCTACCTTTCAGCTGGGTAGTCTTGCTAAACCTCTCTGACCCTCAGTTTTCGCCAGTGTAAAGGGAGAGGTAATACTTCTTATTTCATGGGGACGTTGGGAGAATTCAAGGAAACAATTCATATAAAGTGCTGGGCACACAGTAGTCACCAAGGCAGTGCCCCATGGGTTTAATTAAAGCTTTGGCTCTCAGCCTCCCCGTGAACAAAAACTTTGAGTGTCAGAATGAATGGAAGAAATCCAGCAAACAATGTCAAAATCATGTGCAAGATAGAAGTGAATGAGCTGGCATCCTCACAAAGTCCTAGGCTCCTTTTTTTTCCTCCTGAACTTGGACTCTCCTGACTGCTTGAAAAGTGGCACAAGGCTGCCATCCAGTGGTCCAATGAATGAAAACCAAACCTTTTGTATTTAAAACCAGATCTCTGAACCCTTTCAAAAGCACCTCTGATAAAAAATAAGAATAATCAAATAAAAATTTCAAAAGAACACCCCCAGCTCGACTTGATTGGCAGCAAAGTGACAAACAATAACACTTTGGAGTAGTTCTTTTCCCCCCAGGTATGAGGAACTTTCTCAGCAGGCACACATTGACCGTGAAAATAATCAGACCTGGTTACACAAATCTAAGTCACTTACACTTTAAGTTCAAAAACAGCACGAATGAGGAACTGCCTATATTCTTGACACTCAATTGCCACAGATTCACGCTTTCTCCATAGAATTCTAGATGACCTTCAAATCCATGTCCTTTTCTGGCTTCCCTCAATATACTACTTTTTCGACATTCATCTATCAAACTGTCTAAACTTTACCAATTTTATAATTAGGTGGCTTCAGAGTTTTCAAAAAGAACTCACACTGATAACATCCTATTTCATTTGGCAATATTCCTGTAGTTTATGCAGCAATGATAAGGGAACTTATTAGAACATTCCTTTCTAATCCTGAGATTAATGAGTGCAAAAAAAAAAATTCTACTTGGCAAGAACTTGCACGGAAAGCTTGGTTCCCATAATCATTAGAGAGTTCATCTTTCTCTTTCAGAACTGGCCCACATACTGCATAATACATGTCTGCCTACGGAGTGTTATTGAAAGAGCTGCCTAAATATCTCTGCCAAACGTGTGCTTTATTGACAGAAGTTCCCACTTTAACAATCGTTTCTTTTGATTTTTTTTTTTTAGATTTTTTAAAATTTATTTTTCAAGAGAGGGGAAGGGAAGGAGAAAGAGAGGGAGAAACATCAGTGTGTGGTTGACTTTGGAGCGCCCCCCACCGGGGACCTGGCCCGCAACCCAGGCATGTGCCCTGACTGGGAATCAAACGGGAACCCTTTGGTTCTCAGGCCTGTGCTCAGTCCACTGAGCTATACCAGCCAGGGGTCATTTCTTTAGATTTTGATGATGCCATTTAAAAATTTGTACACTGTCATTAGGAAGTATGAAAACTGTATTTTCCAAAAATAGCCACAGCACTATATCTGGTGCTCCTCTAGAACCTTGCAGCTTTCCATGGAGAAGCGGGGCTTATTTTCCCTTCCCTTGACCTGGCCTAGGCTACTTGACCAACAGAGAACAAAAGAAGGAACGTGGTGTGACTTCTGAAACTAATTCACACAAAACAATACGGCTTCTGACTGCCCTCTCTCTGTCTCTCCGTCTGTCTGTCTGTCTGTCTGTCTATCTATCTATCTATCTATCAGGTACTCACCCTTGGAACCCAGTCACCATGCTGTGAGGAAGCCTAGAAGCCATAAGGAAAAGTCACATGTAAATACTGTGGCCACAGGCAGAGCTGAAGTCCCAGACAGCCCCAAGCAAATGAGCATGAGACCCTCCAGAGAATTCCAGCGACCAACCGCCCAGCCAGTCCAGCTAACTCCAGCTGAATGCAGATTTGTTAGTAAGCAATAACATCATTGTTTTAAGTCATTTAACTTTGAGGTGTTTCTTAAGTAGCCATAGATAACCAACAGGAGTAACATTAATATTGGTACGAGTTAAATTTTCAGATTAGCCATGAAGGATTAGAACATGAAGAGAAAAAAGAAGAAGGCTTTTTCTGCTTCTTTAGGTAAGCTAAAACAATATAAAACTTTTAGAAGAAAACAGGAGAAAGGCTTAGTAACACTGGATTTGGCAATGCTTTTTTTTAGATACGACACCAAACACACAGGAAATAAAAGAAAAAAAAAGAATATTGGACTGTGAAAGCCCTTTGTAAACTATGAAGTTTAATAAAAAATAGAAGATACCATTATCTCTTGATGGCAACCATTGGACACTTTCATACATAAGGGAGAATCCACTTAAGGAAAATGCTTAACAGAAGAAAGACTAAAGAAAAACCTAATACATTGGTTTCTGCTTATTAGGTGATTTGTATTAAGCCAACTCCTCCCAGTCTATGAGGGCTTATATGTGGCATGCTAGGAGATAAATTCCCACTTTAATTTCAAAACAACTAGAAGACTTATTATTGTAAGTAATGAAGAGCAAAGATCCTGAAAATATTGCTCAGTTTAAATGCATTTAGTCATTGAAGGGTATTATGCTGAGTGAAATGTCAGACAGAAAGATAAATACCATATGGATTGGGCAAAAGTGGGTTTACAGTTGTTTCTATGGAAAAAGACATGCAGGTTATGATTATAATAATACTAATATAAGAATAAACTTTATTTCACATACTCACACTGTAAGCCTACTCTTGCCCACCCCTGAATTTATATGTGGAATCTAGAGAACAAGATAAACAAACCAAAATAGAAACAGATTCATAAATACAGAGAACAGGCTGACAGTTGTCAGAGGGGAGATGGGGGTTGGGGGCTGGGTGAAAAAGGTGCAACTGGATTAAGACAAATTGGTAGTTACAGGATCACAGAGTTGTAGATTACAGCACAGGAAATATAGTCACTAATACTGTGATAACAATGCATGGGTCCAGGTGCGTATTTGAAACATAAGGGGGCCAACTCTGTAAAGTACCTGATTTTTTAACACTTTGCTCTACATCTGAAATGAATACAGAATAATATTGAATGTAAACTGTAACCGAAAAAGAAACAAATAATAATAAATATAATTAGTCACTGACCAGCAGCAATCTTTGAAGACTACGTATTTCTACAGAAAAGAATACATAACATTTACTGAACCCTTACACGTGCTCGTTCCAAGTATTAGTTCAATTAACCCTCACAACAGCCTTTGACTTCGACATTGCCCTGCCATTGATGCCCAGTTACAGGAGGCCCCTCATCTGCAGGGGACGCGCTCCAAGACCCTCACTGGGTGACTAAAACCATGGATAGTACTGAATCCTAGATATACTGTTTTTTCCTGTATGTATCTATGCAGAAGTTTAATTCATAGGTTAGGTACAATAAGAGATTAACAATAATAACTAAGAGTGAAACAGGATAACTATAACAATGCACTGTAATAAAGGTTATGTGAATGTGGTCTCTCTCTCGAAATATCTAATTGCGCTGCACTCACCCTCTCCTGGGGATGACGTGAGAGGATACAACGCTGACGCGATGCAGTGACGTAGCTACAATTGACGTAAGGGAGGATAAGCAAGTCAGGATGATGTCATACCTTCCACCCACAAATATAACGCCTTTTCCACCTTAAGGAAGCCCTTGTCACTCATTGTGACTGTTACTTTTGTAGTCTGAGGTGTGACAGCAAAATTAGTACAGTTTTTTTTTTCCTTTCTCACAATAGATAGAAGATTCGTTCTTACCGTAGATTTCAGCAACCTCAGCAAACAATATTTTTTCACTTATTAAGTGGAGAACTTTCACACCTTTTCACTTAAAGGAAGCACTGTGCAGCTCCTCTTCGAAATGTCCAAATTGCCAGAATGACCGCTCTTACACTCTGGAGCCATTATTAGGTAAAATAAAGGAGACTTGGACACAGGCTCTGCCGGACCTCGACAGCGGAGCTGAAAACTAGGAGATGGATGGGCGGGGAGCCTCTGCCGCGAGACCCCGGATGAAGGCAGGACTCTCGTCCAGGGCGGGACGGAGCGGGAACTCGCGAGATTTCATCGCACTACTCCAAACACTGCACACTTTAAAACTTAGGAATTGTTTCTTTCTGGGATTTTCCATGTAATATTTTCGGACCCTAGCTGAAACCTCAGAAAGCAAAACTGCAGGTAGGGGTGAGGACTAAAATAGAAAAGTACTGAGTCTCTGAACTAGTGACAGAAAACTGACCTCCAAACGGTAACCTAAGCCTTGGTGTCTCAACGTAGCTGCTGCTTGTAGTCAGTAAGTTCTTCCACAAGGCCAGGAGTGACGAGAGAGTTCTTATATGTAAAGCTGTTTCAGGCTATTTGGCAGTATTATTTATTACATCCAAGTATTTTAATGCTCATACAGACTCCATGTATCATTGCATGATGTAAATATGAGGGGGGACCCCCAAAACTGGAATTTGTTTATTAAAAATTGTGTATTTTTCTTACATGTTTAAATCTCAGTCACCTTCAGAGTACTCGCCTTTTGATGCAATACACCAATCGATATGGTTTTCCACTGCTCAAAAAGTATTTGAACTCATCCATTTTGATGCCTTTTAGTGCTTCTGCAGTTTTTTTCTTTCCTCTCTTCCACATCAGCAGAACGTTTCCCTTTGAGGGCTTTTTTCACCCAGGGAAACAAAACACAAGTTCCTTGGGGCGAGGTCAGGTGAATAGGCAGGGTGCGGCACCGGGGGCCCAGCTGTTTCCGGTGAAAAACGGCTCACCATGCTGTGCGGTGTGGGCAGGTGCACCTGTGAATCACCCATCCCGAAATGGGCAAATGTGCTGAGTCTTCAGAAACAATTCGCTGAAACTGAACGCTGTGTCTCGTTACGTACGCCACCAGCTGGAACCACGGATACAGACGGGTTCCTAGAACACTCGCCTAGTGGGGGAAGCCTGTACTACAAGGGCTGCCTTCCAGAAGATAATTCCGTTTTTATTCCATATATGTGTATTTCCATTAAAAATAGAAAATTCTATAATTTGTCTTAAAGTGTTTGTTCTATTTGAGCTGAATCTATGCATGGGTGACTTCCAACAAAAGCTAGATATTTTAAGAAGTCTTGAGCAAATGGTGCCTCATTCCATCATATTTTAACTACATATGGGTACCAAAAATTCATGTTTTTATTACTCTTACGTCAGTTCTGATATAAAGCTTCTAAACTTGACAAGACAGAATATTTTAAATCAAAAAGGGTCCTTTGAATAATTTGAAACTGGTTATGAATATAAAATCGATGTAGAAAATATAAACATTTACAAAGGATTTAGTGATATTTCTTTAGAACCATTCAAAGAATTTTAAGAAGGCTAAATACACAAGATTTCTGCTCTTTTATGTTTTCTTCCATTGTAGTCTGTATTTGACTAGAAGCTTCTATAGCAATACAGCAGACCGAATGTAAATTGACTAGTGTCACATGGGGAGTTGGATTGTTCCAGTAGTCAGATACTTTCTTTTCCCTGGTAGATTTTTCCTGTCGTTATTTAACTCTTTTTGATTTAAGATCGGGCTATATACAAAATATCCCTCATTTTTGTAGAGAATAATAGTAACAATATCAGAGTTGTTAGAGGACTAAGTAAGATCATGTATGTTCAAGTTTAGCACATAGCCTGACATATGAGAAATATAACACAAATGCAAAGCCTTTTTATTATTGGCTGACCTTAGCTTTGAGCCCTGCACTCAACAGAATTTATGGCCATTACACTAAATTCTAGAGAGTGGGAGTATTCTCCCTAACGTCTCCCAGTGTCTTTATATAGCAGTGTTTTACTTGACAAAGTTAGCTTTTCATGGAATATAGTAAAGCCTCAATCAATTGGGAGGGGTTCCTGTATCTGAGGCAGCTAGGATCTTCCAGTGGCAAGGATACACAATTTTTCTATGTGTCCTCCCCTCCGCCCCCCATATCCCTACCAACACCCAGACTATACATAATTCCAGGGGCTAACAAAGTCCCAAAGGAGCCACTGCCAGGCAGGTTCTCTTCAAATGAATAAGACAGAGCAGATGCACTGGAGAAGAGTTGGAGAAGCGACAGGGGTCTGCAATACGTAATTCCAGGAAGGATCACGAAGTAGAGGGGAAGGGACGCAGCTGAGATCTTTTTAATCCTTACTTTCCCAGCTTTCCTCGAGGCTGGCCAAGCCTACATCCAAAACTTCCTGAACATCTATCAGAGAGCCTGAACAGAGGGTGAAGTGCAAAGTCTCCTCCCATCTCCAGGATGCAAACATAATCAGTGAGGAATTTCCTATGAGTCCAGGCAGGGTGTGACACACCACCACACTTAACACCTGCTTGTTTCTTGTTTTGTTGTTGTTTTTTTTAATCCTCACCTGAAGACATCTTTATTGATTTTAGAGAGAGGGAAAGGGAAAGGGAGAGAGAAACATCAATGTGACAATCCGTTGCCTCTGGCAAACATTCTGACTGGGGACCACACCCACAACTCAGGTGCGTGCCCTGACCTGCCACCTCTTGGCTTCTGGGATGCACTCCAACCAGCTGAGCTACACTGGCCAGGGCCCACACCTGCTTGTTTCAATTTGCGTTGCTCACAGGCATTTGTGCAGTCTACAATGTAGTGATTATTATTAAATCCTCTTGTTAATGTCTGGGGTTCTTGCCCAGTCTCAAGGCCATTTTCTTTTGAGCTTTCGTTCTTGCTGCACTTAACTGTTGTTGATGGAGAAGAGTATGAAGATGGCACCTGCATATAGCATTGAGCCTAGAAACTACCCTAGAAATCAGTCATTTGCACAAATCCTCAGAAAAAAAATCATTACTAAATCTATACATCTTTGAAAATAAAGTCATAGTAAATGAAGAGCTCATTTCTTTCCTTTACAAGAGTCAATTGAGTCTTAGATTTGCACATTTTGCTAATTAGGTCTTTTAAATTATTTAAATGATAGTCTGTATTCAAATGTTATGGAATAAAAATGACAGTGGGGGTGAGGGGAAAGAGAAAAGGTAAAGAATGTTCTGAGCACAGTACCTATCTCTTTATGTACTTTGCATTATTTAATCCTCTCAGTAACCGTGTGAGTAAAACCTTTTCCTTCCCATTTTTGAGAAAATTTTTTTCTAGCCAGTAGTCTGCAATTTGAAAATATGTCAGAAAAAAACAGTTTTATCCCAAAGTCTATGTGTTTATGTCGTCCACAAGACTACACGGCCCATGAGGACAGGAACCAGTATATTTTCTTTGCTGGTACATTTATGTGTTCAATAGATATTAGTAAATGAGTGGATATGTATATATAGTTCTATTTTTGTTACTAAAGGCCAAACGGAGAAACACATATTTTAAACTCACAAATCACTGCAAATGTTTTACATTGCCCACTTCTATTCATAAGTTTATCTTCAAGGAGAACCAAAGTCACTTTCCCACTTGCAAGGCCAATTTATCAAACTGACCTGATCACGTGGCTGAAGTTTTATTGTGCCATATTAACTTGTTCTCCCCGATTTTCCCTTGCTCTTCCTCCCCACCACTCTGCCCCCATTTCAAGGCTTGGTTCTGTGGCATTGCCCCAGGGAAGCACAGGGCAGAGGTGCCAGCAAGTGTTTTAGATTTTCACTTTTTCAAAGCCCACATAACTACTAACTAGGAAGAGGCCATGAGAACAAAAACATTCAGGTACAATCCATGAAAATTGATAAATGATTCCTTGCTCACCAGTTCTTGTAATGTAGACTGGTCTCATTTGTGACAATCTGGGAGAGAGAGAGGGGAGGGAAGGTGTTCAGAGGCTTCAAACTCATTATTTGCCCACTAACCTAGCAAAGACTCCTAATTAGATTTTAAGTGCATTTATAGTAAATAAAAAGAATAATATTGCTTCCCACACAGATCTGAGAACTGAGATTCATAGCCACAACAATTATTTTGCCTATGTGGTTCTCTTAGAGTCAACCGCACGCTTTTCATTTTAAGCCACTGGAAAATCTACCAACTTTTCTATTTCAATTGGCTAAAACATCAAACTCACAAAATTGGAATAAGACCAAGAATTTATGTATCCCAACTCCACTCTTTGACAATTTATACAAAAAGCAAAATAAGGCAAGGATCAATTGATTTTCAAAGCTCGCAAAGAGACATTTCCACCACCTCTCCATCTCTAATGAAAATACAGGCTTTCCTTTTTTTTTTTTTTTTTTCTTTTAGGTAACTAACTACGGTACTTTTAGAAAAAAAAGGGGGAGAGCCGCTCTACTAAACTCCACCGAACAAAAAGCCCCAGTACATTCTGGAAAGATAACCCGGCCAATCCGACAGCCAGCAGACAGCAGACACCTTACCCGGGCCCGGGTTGGTGAGTGCAGCATGTAGTTCGCCCTCCTCTTCACTGACACAGTGGAAAATTCTCCAATGAGAGACGCTTACAGGTAGGGGGCGTGGTCTCAAGGGGCGGAGAATTCGACTCCATCTCCACAGATCAGCTCTCTTTGGCCCGCAGGCGCCATCCATCAAATGAACTACACCAATCAGCGGTGAAAATACCCCCCTTTCCCTTAGCAGGAAGGCCCCGCCCTCCAATATAGGACTCGGGAGGGCGATCCAGGTCCCTTCGGCTCCGCGCTGACCCTGAGGAGGTTGGTGTCGTCTGTGCGGCACTGCGGAGCCCTCCACCCAGGACAGCTCCCCCTCCCCGGGCCTCTCCCCTCTTGCCCACGAGTCCCCTCGCCTCATAGGCCTCTCGGATCTGATATCGTGGGCTGAGGTGAGAGCAGGCCCGGGGAGGGTGATTACAGCGAAGGAGCCGCATTCGCAACCAAGGTGAGCTGGGACCGCGGGGTGACCTAGGGGGGCGTGTAGGGAGAAAAGTGGGGGGCGCTGGGTGAGGGGTGAGTCTGGCCCGTGCCCTGCTCCTGGATTAGGATCGCGCTGCGGTCAGCAACAAGTCTGGGCTAGTCTGAGCCTGGAGGGGCGGGGCCTGATCCGACCTGTCTCAGGTCAGAGGGGTCTAAGTGTCCGCAGGCGGGCGGGTCCCGGGGGCCAGCAAGGGGGCGAAAGAGCTGAACCCATAAAGTTAGTGTCTGCCCAACTCCAAATGTCCTACTCCAGCAAGTAAGAGAACAGATGACTCTTGGTCTTTCAGTTGTGTGGGGAGGGACCGTGTGTGTGCCCAGGGCGTAGCATATCCCCCCTGGACATATAAATGTGCAATATTAGCAAGTGATAAAATTGCACGTTCCTCTTGCAGGCTAGGTCAGCCTCCCGTCGCTCCACGTGCTCCCAAAACATCCTTTAAGCTTCCTTTCCCAACACCAATAAAGGTTCACAATCATTGAGCGCCGTGTGCTAAACTCTGCATGAGTCGTCTTGTTTAGTCTTCGAAGCCAAAGAGACAGATATTGTTGCATCATTTTACAGACGTAGAAATAAACTCATTAATGTTGTCCAGTGTTGATTAGGCACCTACTGTATGCACTAAGCTCTATACTTAGATGACCTCTTAGATTCCACAGGTAAGTGAGGTAGGTAATAACCTCATACCCACTTTACAGATGAGGAGCTAAGGACTGAGCAAAATTATCTAACTTGAATAGTTTACATTGTTAATATATGACAACCATCTAATTTCAAAGTTTTAGTATCCTGTCTTACAATGCATAGTTCTCTCTTGACAGTGAATGACTTGACAAGTGTTTCTTGGAAGATTGCAATTTTTAAAAAAGAAGTAAGACCTGGGCTTATTGTCTGAGAACTCATAGTTTAGGATGTGACCCACCAGTTACGGGGACGTTGGGCTTAACAGATGGCTCTTTGCTGTGAATTAGATTCATAGCCCCGTTGGAGGAGGGGAAACGGGTATCAAGCACTTGGCACAGTACAATGCAGGAAGGGCTGGCTGTTCTTATCCTTTCTGGGCTTTGTTCTATATATAGATGATAGAGGTACTCACCACAACCGACTCCCAGAAACTGCTACACCAGCTGAACACACTGTTGGAACAAGAGCCGAAATGTCAGCCAAAGGTCTGTGGCTTGAGACTAATTGAATCTGCACACGATAAGGGCCTCAGGATGACTGCAAGACTAAGGGACTTTGAAGTGAAAGATCTTCTTAGTCTAACTCAGTTCTTTGGCTTCGACACAGAGACATTTTCTCTAGCTGTGAATTTACTGGACAGATTCCTGTCCAAAATGAAGGTATGTTTAACGTTACATTACCCTGAGTTTTTCTTCATTTGGTTTGATGTGTTTTGCAGATTGCTAGCTTTGGGTTGGTATTCATAAACTTGACCTTTTTATTTTCAGCAGATAGCCCATACTACAGATTTGATGAATACTCTTTCTTATTATAATTGAGAGTAATGCATTATTCATTAAATGTCTGACACTGAAAAATAGTCCAATATCAAATAATTAATTGCAGTTTCCCAGTAGGAGAGTTGGCTGTTGTTATTAAAACTCTTTCTTAATAGGTTGGGTATTTTCATTTATGTACTCTTTAAATTTTAAAAATGTGTTAGCAGCAAAATGCTAGATTGTGATTAAGAATAAGAGGTGGGTTTATTTCCCTTCTAATCCCATCAATCAGTCAGTCAGTAGAGTATATAGATCTCCACTCGAGGATAAAATTCTAATTGTTTTAGCCTTAGACATACTCAAGTCTGGCATAAGTTCAACATTTCCAGCCTCTGCTTGCATAGAGTATCTTCTGGTGGAGAAGCATTTATATTATTACTTCCTATGTTGGATAAGCAGGACATCAGTGTGTCTTTCAGAGCTCGTTTCGCTGTTACAAATACATCTGCCTTCTCGGTGTGCCCATGGTCATTGGTGGATAATGAGATTATCTGACAATTCAAATAAAGCTCATCTTTTAGTCCTTGGTACCTAACACAATATATCCTAGAGAGGAGGAACTCAATACTGTATTTGTTAAATTAGATGGTTCAAGAAATTTGTTCAACAGACTAATTCAACAACTCTTTAGACAGCATGTGCAGGCATCAGCTTTGAATCTATAAATGTTGCACAGAATAAATACATCTTCCCTGTAAGTATATTACAGTCTTATCTGGGTACAATATTTGTACCAGTAACTACCCTACAATACAGAACATAAGAAACGTAATTAAATTATGCCTGCAAAGAGGCGCGAAGACATTGCGGGAAGGGTTCCGAGAGGAGGAGAACACAAATACTGATAAAGGCTTCTTAAAGTTTTTTTTGAGCTGCAACTTAGGAGTGTATCGAATTTTGACTGTCTCACGTGGTAGACATTCAGAAAATGAATAAAAAAAAAAGAGCTTGGTAGTAGATAGAGCTTTACAGGCAGAGTGAAAGTTGTGTGCTATAGTATTTTAAAACTAATTTACATGTGTTAGTTACTACAAAGAAAACAGCCTAGGAAAACACAGCATTCTGGGAAGAAATTTTGTGCATACTCTGTAAGGTGTTTCAGTCCTCGTCTAAGCCTTTGACCAGTTAGTTAACTTATTTGATCCAACTACAACACTTTACTTATAGTTCATTCTAATTTTCTAAAAAGTAAGAATTTTTGTGTGCTGAACCCCAACATTATACTACAACTTAGTCCAGTTACTCAAAATTGGTTCCAAGTGGGGTGTAAAGGGTTGATAGGCCACAGCTGATTTTTTTTTTTAGAGAGGGGAAGGGAGGGAGGAAGAGAGAGAAACATCAGTGTGTGGTTGCCTCTCACATGCCCCCCCCCCACTGGGGACCTGGCCCACAACCCAGGCATGTACCCTGACTGGGAATCGAACCTGCGACCCTTTGGTTCACAGCCCACACTCAGTCCACTGAGCTATGCCAGCCAGGGCAGAATCACCATGTTCTTGAGAGCCATTTCTCATGTCTCTGATCTGTCTGTTGCCATTGGATATGTTCACTGCTTAGTGGTCTTCTGGACACTAGTCATGGTGGTAAATTGATGGTTCAGCCACAGCTGATCTTTTTAATTCTTTTTGTTAACAAATATACCAAGAAGATACGTTTGCATAATGGTGGGTGTGCATTCTAGGCTATCCTTTGTGGGCTTTTTTGGTTTTTTAATTGAAATAAAGACACAGGCTTATTGTCTTTTTAGGTACAGCCCAAGCACCTTGGGTGTGTTGGACTGAGCTGCTTCTACCTGGCTGTAAAGTCAATAGAAGAGGAAAGGAATGTCCCCTTGGCCAGTGACTTGATCCGAATAAGCCAGTATAGGTTCACGGTCTCAGACCTCATGAGAATGGAAAAGATTGTGTTGGAGAAGGTGTGCTGGAAAGTCAAAGCTACTACTGCCTTTCAGTTTCTGCAACTCTATTATTCACTCATTCAAGAGAACTTACCATTTGAAAGGTAAGTGATCTTTGTTCTGAACCAAGGATATTTGGAAATCAGAATTGTATTGTCTGGATGATGCTTAAAATCAACATCCTGGGAGAATTCCTATCCAAGGAGCTGCATCTCCTTGCATTTTACTTCACTGTCTGGCAGAAGTGAGACTTTCAGTTGTCAATAGCTTCTGGAAGTTATGAAAAGACTAATTATTGGGACTAAAGGACACTGCAGCCTTCATTTACATTACATTTCCCATTTATAGACCAGTTAACTTATAGAACCTAGTAGGTAAGTATCTAACAGATTTATGGAAGAAGGAAATTCAGTAGATGCAGAAATAGATTTAATAAAATAAAAATAAACCCTGATAGTTGTGGCATGATACTTTTTATTTTAAATCACTTAAAATTTACGTATGGCATCCTTGAGTTAACGTCTCTGAAGAGGATTTGTCGACTTCAAATAATTTATTTAATATAAATGTGTATAAACTTAATATTAAAATTGACTTCAATGTTTTTCTAAAAAGTTGTCTTTTGACTAGATGTGAAATTATCTACATCAAATTAATCTCATTTTTTTAAAGGAGGAATAGCCTTAATTTTGAAAGATTAGAAGCTCAACTTAAGGCATGTCACTGCAGGATCATATTTTCTAAAGCAAAGGTAAATATTTTACACAAGAGTAAACCTATTTATGTACCTGTTTTTATGGTCAACATTTGCTTTAAAATGTATCTCTTTTAGCCGTCTGTGTTGGCATTGTCTATCATCGCACTGGAGATCCAAGCACAGAAGTGTGTAGAGTTAACAGAAGAGATAGAATGTCTTCAGAAACATTCCAAGGTATGTCAAGGTCATTCCTGTTAACAGCTGTAAAGGAAACTAAACAACTTGTACTATCTCCTGACGTAAAATGATATCATGTGTTTGAAACTTAAGTACTGTATTTTTTGGACTATAAGACGCACCTAGGATTTAGAGGAAAACAGGAAAAAAATTTTGAAGCAAAAAATGTGGTAAAATATTTAATAACATAAATAACATAATATTTCACCAATGCAAGCCAGGTAAGCTACATTCAGGCTATAAGATGCACCCCCCATTTTCCTCCCGAATTTGAGGGGTGGATGCATCTTATAGTCCAAAAAATACAGTAGCTTATCTTTAAAATACTTTGACGAGGAAAGACATGTTCATAAGATTGCAATTCTTACTGCAGTTAAATACTATAGGACTTTTATTTTAATGGAGTAGTAATTTTTTTTAATTTATGCACAGATAAATGGCAGAGATTTGACGTTCTGGCAAGAGCTCGTGTCGAAGTGTTTAACTGAATACGCGTCAGACAAGTGCTCCAAACCGAACGTTCAGAAGCTGAAATGGATTGTTTCTGGGCGAACTGCACGGCAACTGAGGCATAGTTACTACAGAATAAGCCACCTTCCGACAATTCCTGAAACGGTTCCTTAATAGGTAAATTTGGTTCGTAGTTATTCATATAAAGTTTTCTAGCACTATAATTTTCTTCTACAACTCAAGAATTATAATCTGAATTGTCTTCAAAATAAACAAGATGGAGTTGGACCAGCCGAGTGGAAAATCACTGGTCTAGTCAGCTAGTATATTAGTGCATTAACTACATTCAAGATATAATATCCTAACAGTAAGGAATCAGCCAACCTTCGATATGTACATTAGCACTTCATTGTTATCAGCTTAGAAAACAGCATCCTCTTTAATAACCTGAATTTTAAAAGTAGCACTAAACAGTAATTTTTCATTGTACATCATTTTGGTTTATGCCGACTCAAGCTCTGGCTCATATAAAGTTCAGCAAGCCTGAGAAAGACAACAGGACCAAAAGTCTGCATCACCAATGAACTGACCTGAGATTGTTAGCTTATAAGCAAAATCAGTATCGTCCTGGATGTTGTATCTAAAGAAAAAATAAGTTCCAGCAGATGGTTTTTACACCGGGTGTTTGGAAACCACCGGGTACACTACAGTGTGTATCATTAAGGTAGCAGTTTGAATACCAGAAAGGAGGTACACACCTGATTGTCACTGACATACACAGTCTTGCTATCTAACTTTCACTCACAGTGGTGATTGAACTTTTTTCCTATTCAAAACTGTTAACATTTAACATACCTATGCAAGACATGAGTATGAATCTTAGATATAAGCAGTAAATCATTTTTGACAGTTTGTAATGCTTATGTTTGGCAGACAGCTGGTAACTTGTTTTTTTTTTTTTTGTTTGCTTAAATAGGATTATTACAGCAACAAAAGCTCTTCTGTGAAGCCCTTCTCCATGATCCTGAAGTATGGATTCCATAATGTTATAGTGGATTTAAGCTGTGCATCCTCAGACATCACAACTAGATTAGCATCGATGTTCTCAGATTAGGGAAAACTGCCTAATTAACATTACGCTGTAGTGGAGTTGTGCTTAAATTTGAATTCATCTGAGGCATACAGACAATGCCAAGAACATAATGTGAAATGTCAATGACGAGTCTGGGAAGGTAAACTGTGAATCTTCATTCCTGACATTGATCCAACTTTCTATATTGGGTCAGTCTATTTCAGTGGTGTTAAAAATGGAAACCTACTTAATTTAAATTTTGAATAATGAGGTTTACATCAAAACCAACATTTCACAAATGCACTTTTAAGAAATAATAAGGGTCACCGTTTTAACCAGTGAAAATGACTTCTTAGGACCCGTAACACAAGTAATAGATTATCCAGAGATGTGGACTTTATTGCTACATGGGACTTAACATTTAAATTTGAGGGCATTTTATATAAAGCAAAACTACACATTTAGCAATTTCGGCATATTAATTTATCTTCAAAGTTTTTCCTAGAAAACAG